>JAOVVO010000980.1:0-23571 GCA_028564675.1 Onchocerca lupi | reverse complement strand
ATGTATAAATGATGTTTAAATGGAAGTTTGAAATTTTTTTTTTTTTTTTGCCCAATTCTCTTCTTGAAATTGAAAAATGACAAATTTATGAATTGTATAGGCAGGAGGTTTTCGGAGATTACTCAATCTGATTTTTGACCTATTTTATCGAAAAAAAAAAATAAAAAAGAAAAATGTAAACAACGAGTTGAAATTTGACTTACGAAACCAATTTTTTCGATATATATATGTTATAAAGAGTTGTTGAGAAACGAATTGATGAAATTAAATTATAAAACATAGTGAAATGATTAGAAAAAATGATAGAAAAAGATAAGCTAAAAAAGATTTTTTTTTTTTTGTTATTTAATTGTTGACAATAGTGGCATGTATGCATTTGTATTAACAGCTGTTTTGTTTGGCAATAGTGAATTGATATTTTGGAACATAAATTCTAATACTTGAAAATCAATTCCAATAAAAAAAAAAGAAATCAGAAATGAAAAAAAATGATAATGAATGATATGAGAGGATGAAAGGAAGTTTTTTTTTTATAGCATTAAAACAATATATGAGAAAAATATTGCTATAAAATGACATTAAGATTTCGTTAACTATATTGGTTGATTGATCGATCATTTGATTGATTGATTGATTTTACAGAGTTTGTTAGGAATATTTTAATATAATCAAGTTAAAAAAGAAAGAATTTTTTTTGTGGCATTAAAATGATGGTATGGGAAAGTATTGCTGTGAAATAATATTAAAATTTTTAAAAGATGAATATACATATATATTAATTGATTGATTGATTGATCGATTGGTTGATTGATTTTGCAAAAAGATTTTTGCCTAATTTTTTTAATTTTTGTTCATAATTGGTTCGATTTTCTTTTCTTTTTCATTCATAATTTATTTAGCCTTATATTGCTTTGGCCTTATTCTTTCTCTAGCCATAATAATAATGATAAATGGGAGATTTTTATTTCAGGCTGTAATATTTACATGAAATCTTTTTAGAAATGAATTTTTATCATTAGATGAAATTATTTTTCATTTATTGATTTTAGGAGGAATTTAAAAATTGAATTATTTTATAAATAAGGATTAGTAAAAGTAAATGATAAGCCAGAATATCATTTCCCACATGAATATGAATGATAATTTATTGTTTGGTCGGCTTATTTGTCAAATTTGAAAAGTTTTATAGAAAGCCAAACTATTAATAATCATAGCTTTTATTTATAAGATTTTCACATGCAGTTAAGGAAGGATGGAAATATTTTCGAATTTTTTTATTTTGTGGTTTTTTTCTTTGGTTTAATTTTTTCTTTTTTATTTTGCAAATTACTTCAAAAAGATTATTTTCAAAAAAAAAAAAAAAAAAAAGAGAAATTATGAAATTTTGAAATTATTAATTGAAAATAATATAACTACGTAAAAATACTGTAAATTATTGTTTCATATTTTGAGAATTAAACTATCTTATGTAGTAAATAATTAACGAATATTATAGTTAATTATTGCATATCTTATTTTAAAAGATTAAATGATTTTAGTATAACAAATAGTTGATAAGTTATTGTTCCATTAATTTAGCTATTTTAAATTGATGAAATTTAGGATATTTCAAAATTTTGCAGAAAATAAATTTATCTTTACAGTTTATTCGAATAGCAGAAAAGATTAGATTTTTTGCAGAAGAAAGGTTAAAGTAAATAGGTCAAAGATTTAAGCATTTCCGTTGTTTTTTTTTTTCTTTTTTTTTTCCTTTTGCATTCCATGTTTTATCACATTTCCATCGTGTTTTCCATATTTTTATGATAGTTTTATGTAGGCGAAAGGGAAAGTATGATTGTAATAAATTTTAAATAATACCCAGTAAGAGGAAATATTGTTAAAAAAATAAAAAAAAAGAGAGGAAAGAGAAGAGAAATTGGAGTAAAAATGATAAATTAATTCATTATAAAAATGATAAAATACATAGATATTTACAAGAGATATCTATAAAGATAAAAAGCTTTTTGAATCTTTCAAAAATTATTATTATTATTGTTATTCTTATTACTATTATTGTTATTATTATTTATCACATCATTATTGCATTATATGAATAATAATATAGAAGTTTTTCTCATATTTTTAAAACTGGTTTAAAAAAAAAAAAGATGATGATATTCATTTCCATTCTTGGAGTTTTTTAGGTTTTTTTTTTTTTTTTTTCACATATCTAATGAAGTTTTTCTTCCATCCATCGTTTTTTCTTTCTTTTCTTTTTTTTTTTTTTTTTTCATATATTTCTTTTTCCTTTTTATTACCGATAATCAATTTCTATCGGAAAAAAGAAATTTTTTTTTAGATCCTGCAATTTTTTTATGATCAAAAAAAAAAAAAATAGGAAAAATAGTTTTACCTTTAATATATTATTTGAAAAGTTTTTTAGCGATCGAGGTAAGTAATTATCAATTTTAGTTGATGAATTATGAAAATATGGATAAAAATGTTTGCTTTTGTTCATCGATGTATAATATTGATAAAGTATGATGATGAAGATATGATTGATTTTGTCGTGAAATTTTTGCTCTAAACAATTATTTTCGCTAAGTCTAGTCATTAAATAATGATTAATTACGATGTAATGGTTATTTTTATCTAAAATTTGTTTCTTTTTTTTTTTTTTTTTCTGAAAATGAGCAAAATCTATGCTAACATAAATAAATAATTGTAAATATTTAATTATCGTACTTTTAATATAACAAATATTAACTTTTTCTCTTTTGTTTTTTGAATATTAAAATATAATGATTACTAATATTTTAATTATAGGATTGATTGAATTTTTGATGATTAATATATTAAATTAAAGGAAGTATTGATTTGTCCTATAAATTTATTTTACAATTAATTCAGTCTTCATCATATAATGAATTTCTTACAAAATGAGAAACGAAGACAGATAGATTGAAAAGATGGATGCGAAATATGAATGTATTCATTCATGTGAGAGTAAAAGGAAATGTATCGATTGCAAAATATTTTGCATGGAATTTAAATTAATTCATTTTATATTTATGAAATTCAAATTAATTTGATTTTATATTTGAAATTTCAACTTTTGGCAAAATGAAAATTTTGATAAGTTTTATAGATGTCAATATGCTCATGGTGAAGAGGAACGAAGGCCAGTATTTAGGCATCCCAAATATAAAACTGAATTTTGTCAACCTTTTCATCAAGTTGGTTATTGTCCATATGGACCAAGATGTAATTTTATCCATAACGAAGAGCAACCACAACATTCGTCGTTACAAACTCGTCGTAATCAAATTAATTGGTAAGTAAGTTAAATTTATGGTTTAGAAAGTTATCAAATAATAATGTGTAAGTTGTAAATATAGAAAATCTCGACGAATTTACGACTGATTAATTATACACTAAGCAATATTGCAAGTAATAAAACTTCGAGAAATTTACGATTAATTATATAGATATGAAATAAATTACAGGTAAGGTTAGATAAATAGTGTAATTTTTTTTTTTTTTTTTTTTTGAATGTTATAAATGTTGAAAAAGTAAATCATTAATTGTTAATCATGAATTGGTTAGTATTCATTTAAAAAAAATTATTTTATTACAGGAAAAAAAAAAGAACAATTAATATTTTAATTATAAAGAAAAGAAAAAAATAATAATAATGTACTTATTAAAAAAAAAAAAAAAAAAAAAAGGTAAGACATGAGAATTTTCAGGTTTGATTTTCATTTTCATTTTCAACTTATTAACTAATTAATATCTTATCAATTAAAGAATTATATCATTTGTTAAACTTCTCTTATCCCAGTGATAATTTTCTGATAAAATTAAAAGGATTTTTTTTATAGCAATGGAAACAATAAAATGAATGGTAGTAGTAGTTGTAGCAATGATTGTAATGGTACAACAGCAGTAACAACAACAACAACAATAACAACAACAACAACCGCAACAGCAGCAGCAACAGCAGCGGCAACAGCAGCAATAATAACAGCAACAACAGCAGCGAAAACAATAACTGCTGCTGCTACTACTGCTACTACAACAACAACAACAGCAGCAGCAGCAGCAGCAGCAGCGGTAACTGCTACAACAGCAGAAACTACTACAACATTAACATTTGGTATTTGGCAACCATATTGTAGTTCAACCGGTGATTCACCAGCTCCAAGTACTGCTTGTTCAAGTAGTGATAGTTCAATTGGTTCTACTAGTCCAAGTTTGGATATTGATGAAAATACATTTTCTGTTATTGCAACAGCAAATGGTTGGAACACTTTTGGTGGCAAATTTAACAATAATGTAAGTTTTTTTTTTTCTTTTTTTTTTTAACGATTCAATTTTAACATTTAATTTATTTTGATCTTAATTTATAAGTTTTATCATTCAAAATTGATAACTAATGTTAAAAAAAATACTCCTATAGTTTGTTATCATAATTGAAAATTGTAGAAAATACTCATCATATTTAATTGAGCTAGAATGTGCAAAAGAAAAAAGTATGAAATTAAATAGATTAAATTAAATTCTAGAATTTTAAATTATAATATTTAGATAGAATATAATATCCAATGATTGGTTAGTGTTTATTACGAGAATTGTAATTTTTCAATTTTTAAAAGTGAGAAATTGAAATTTATCCAAAATTTCCTTTATGTATTATTAGATAGATTATTCAAATCACGCAATATTTAGAGAGCATAAAGAAAAAATATTGGTTAAGGATAGTTTTGATATTAATGAATTTTGATCGTTTGAGGATGATTTTGATTTTGATGTTAATGAATTTTGATCTTTAAATTTTAATACTTTTGATGATGATGATGTGTTATGAAAGGATTATGAGTAATCTCTTCATTTAATGATCATTTAACATTTAAATGCATTTATAAGATGAAGTAGAATTAATAGGCATCATTAATCGATTAAATCAATAATTAATTACAATCAAATTTGGTTTAAAAGTTTTAAAGTAAATTATAATTAATTGCAGTCAAATTTGATTTTATCAATAATATATCTAGTTTTAAATAATTTAAAAATTCACTTTCTGAAAAATTTGATTTTCAAATTTTTCTTTTTTTTTTTTTTTTTCCAGTTGTATCATTTAAATTGGCCATCAGCATCATCATCATCAGCAGCAGCAGCAGCCGCTGCCGCAGCCGCAGCCGCAGCAATAGCGACCGCTCGAACAACGACACCACTTATAACACAACCGTTGCTTGATTCAGCACTTTTCAACGATTTATTGGAATTAACAATTGATGAAAATAAGAAAAAGAAAACAATTATTACGAAAACAGTAAGCGAAAGCGCTGTAACATGTGCATCTTCCGGAAGACGTTTACCGGTTTTTGCTCAACTCAGTAATCCATCATCAGCATCATGAAAAATATGAAAATAATGCGGTGAACATAACACATTTCTCTCTCTCTCTCTCTCTCTCTCTCTCTCTTTATATATATATATGCATATGCATTGTTCTTTTTTTATTTTTGTTTTTCTTTTCTTTAAATGTTTCTTTTTCTCTTTTTTTTTTTTATTTGAAAAAATTTTCTCTTTTATTTTGTTTAAAAAAAAAAAAAAAAAAACATTTTTATTCATTGATTTTTTGAATTTTTCAAAAACAAAAAGCGTTGCCAATTTAAAAAGATGAAAGATATGAAATGAATGCTGAATTTATATTGCATTATTAGGTTATGAATGATAATATATCCTCATATAATATATATCACTCATAAAAGATGAAATTTCTTAAGTGATAATCGAGTCCTTTTTTTTTTCTCTCTTCTAAATTCTCTCCAATAATTTGTCTTCCATAATTTGCTATTAATTTGTTTTATTTTTTTATAATATTTTGTCATCGAAAAGTTTCCTTTTTTCCTTTTTTTTTTTTTTGTTTTTTATTTTGCTGAAAAAACAAAAAGAAAACAAAACAAAAGAGAAAATAAATGTAATAGTGAAAGAAAACATTTTAATATATTTTCTTTCATTTCATCTTTTTTTTTTTTTTTTTATTATAAATTCTTATCTTCTTCTCTTTTCTTATTTCTGTCATTGTAGGTTTTTTTTCTTCATACTTTTTAAAATTTTCTAACTTTTTTCTGATTTTCTTTTTTTTTTCCATACAATTCATTGGATATACTTTTTTCCATCACATTAATAGCCTTAGAATGTATAGTTTGCATTTTTTTTTTCAAATTTAAAAACTTTCTTAAAAATTTCATGGAATAATGTATAATGTAGTATATATGACTTTTTATATGGAAAACATTTTTAGTAATGTATGTATGTGTGTATAATTATGTTAATTAATTAGTACTAATTTAATTGATTTTATTTGTTTATCGTTTTTAATGTCATCCCCATTTCATTCATCTACCTGAACTCAGTGAAGCTCCCTAAATATGTAAACCCATATTATTATTTTTTTTTTTTTTTTTTTTTTATTGATCATTGTGCCTTTAAAAAAATTTGTAAACTTCTTTTAATTCTCTTTCTGTTTGATAATCCATTTCTGACAATTTTCTTTCTTCTGCAAAAATATTCCAATTTCGTAACCAGGAATTTAAATTTTTTCGAAAAAATTAGTTCTAAATTTATTCACTTTTCATCGATATTAATAAATTAATTATAAATTTATTTACTTTTACTAATTTCCATAGTAATTGAATAATTTTTTTCCAAAAATTCCGCTAAATGATTAGTTTAAAAGTGGCAAGTTTAATTAGCAAATTATCTGCTAATAGATAGAGTAAAATGCAATCTTGTAAATTTTCATAGTTATTATTTAAAAGAAATTAAATTTCATAGAAAAAAAAAGCAAGAAATGGAATTTTTTGATTCTTAATGTTGATGTTTTTTTATTACTTGATGAAAAGCTTCCTTGCTTCAGAACTTCTTCCTTCCATTTGTTTCTCATTACTTTTTCTCGGTTTTCGTTTTTTTTTTTTTTTTTTTTCCTTTTTTCGGGAGATTAAATAAGCTTTAAAAAAAAGTATAAAATCTTTCGATAATTTAAATTTTTATTTTTATTTTGCTATCTTCGAAATCGGTTTCTTTTTTTTGTTAATGAGAATATGAAAGTAAAGTTGTCATGAAATGGATTATTGATTCATTGATTCTTTCTCTTTTCAAATTTCTCTTTTTTTTTACTGTAAAAACATCTAAACATCTATTCAGGATAATTCTTTGTGCCTTTCTTTTTTTTTTCCTAAATCACTCAACAAAATAATAATCATAAGAGATCGTGGAGATGCCAGGAAAATTTATTTATGAAGAGATAATCTTTTTTTTTTTTTTTTTTTGTTAAATTTAAAAGATTTCTTTTTCCAAATTTTATGCTTGAAATTTCTCACAAATTATATTACCTCCCATTTACGTGTTTTCTGCTTTTTAAATTTTGATAAAATTAGAAACATTTATCTTGGATTCATTTCCGATAAAATTAGAATTATTTGTTTGTCCTTTTTGAAATTGGGAATATTTATCCCTCGTGAATCATTTCTCGATAAAAATTGGAAATATTTATTTTCTCAAAAATCCTTCCTCACAAGTAAGAAGGAGAAAAAAAGGAAATTATAAAATTAAATGGATAGTTTTTATAAAAATAGGAAATAAACGAATAAAATTGGCTTCTCTTATCTTGAAAAAATAAAATGAAAGGAAAAAAAAGTGAAAAATTGAAGAAATAATGAATCCTTTTTTTTTTTTTTTATCAATGATTTTTACATAAGAAATAAATTTATTTATCATTTATACTATTAGAAAAAAAAAAAAGAATAATTTTTCTTCCTGGCATTCTCTTCAATCTTATCTTCATTTTAAAAAAAAATTTTTTTTTTTCCATTCGTCCTACTTATTTTTTTCTTTTCTCTTATCAAAATATAATCTAATCTTTCTTCTTATCTTTATTTCCTTATTTCTCTTCCTTTTTTTTTTTTTCAAAAATATTTTGGATATAAACAATAACAACAACAAACAACAAAAAGAATAACAATAATACTATAAAATAATAATAATAATAATAATAATAACAACAACAAGTGCTTTCATAAATTATTCATTTTCATTTCTTTTTTTTTTCTTTTTTCATCATATATTTGAACATTCTCCTGAATTGATAACTAAACATTTTTCTTATATTTTTATGCTATAAAATTATATAGCAATTGTTTTAATGTTTTGCAGAATTTGCTATTTGAATTCAGTAGGTTACGATAATATAAAATGTTAATTCCCATTAATTTCAAAACAACACCGAAATATTTCCCTTATTATTATTATCATCTCTTTCTATCCTTAAAATAATGATAATTGATAATTTGTTAATGAAAAGAAAAAAAAAGGAGGTTTTGAAAGAAGAGAAGAGGAAGAAATTTAAATTCAATAAAGTATAATATTTGATATTATTTGATCCCGTAAAATTAAAAATAATTTTTATAATTATCCTTAATTTTACTGATTAAGCATTCATTCCTCAAATTTTTACCAATGATTTTTCCTAATTCATTACATATTTTCCATTCGATTCTTGTAAATGTAAGAAATTCAACGAACATCATCAAAGTATTTTTTTTTTAAATGAATCAATCATATCCTATCATTGATAATTTAAAAAAAAAAAAATTAATTGCCATGTTTTGTTCTTTTTTTCTTTTCTTTTTTTTCAAAAAACCGATTGGGAATTTCATTTATATTTTCAGGTAGATAAGTGCCAGATTTCAGGTTTTCCTCAACGGACCTCACGTAAAATATATGTAATTCGCAAATTGCTTGACCGTTTCTTTTCCTCTAGTACTGCATAATACCAAATGGGACTCATTTGTTTTGTTTATTTCCTTTTTCTTTTTTTTCATTTTTCATTAAAAATTTTCAAATGTAACTTCCATTATATCTCCTTCCTTTCTTTTCTTTTGGTATTATTTTTATACTGCTTAAAGACTTGAATTTGAAATTTGTTAATTTAAAATGAAAATGTTTTTCATTGCAGCAGTTTAGGACAAATTTTTTATGCCCATATCATTTAAAAATTTGAATTTTACAATTAATTTCAAATTTTCATTCTATTTACATACCAATTTTGCTTTTTTCCGGTTATTAAATTGGTCCGATGTATTTTTTGTTCTTTCATCATCATCATCAATTCCTTTTTTTCCTTAATTCGCTTTTAATTTCTTAACATTTATAATTATCATTATTATCATTTCATATACATGCAGTAAGAATTACCTAAAATTCAATAAGTACTTGTTTGATACTTAGATTATATTGTTAAATTTCATCATTTTATCATTTATTCTTTAATCATTATCAATTAGTTTGTGTAATGTGTATGTATGTGTTTTTATCTCTTTTTTTTCGACTGTTATCTAAAAAATAAACTTACATGCATGTACTTATTTTCTTTTTTTTTTTTTTGTTGCCTTAATTTATTATCTTTTTTTTTTATCTTTGCATATTTTTAAATTTTTTTTTTCATTTTTAAAAAATTCATTCGTTAATACATACAAAGAAAAGAGAAAATTTTTTGATATGTTTGAAATGTTGTACAAAAATTAACTTCACATTGTCAATTTTGACGAACTGTTCATTTGATTTCTTTATGCATTAATTTTTTGGTGGTTTTTTTTTTTTTTTTTTCTTTTTATATATGCAAATATATAAAAACAAAAAAAAAAAAGAGGAAATGATAATTCGAAATTATTTTGTAAATTAATTAATGTCATGTAGATCGAAATGGCTACAGGAAAATGGTAATTAATCTATATTAATTTTAAAGTCCTGTACGGAGAAAAAAAATGAAAAGGTTGAAATAAAATTTTTCAATTTATGGTTGTTATGAAAAGGGGGAAAGAATAATTGAATTATAATCAAATATTTCAAATGATAATTCTGATAATAAAAATAAAAAGTAGAAGGTGATAAAATATATTAATTAATTATTATAATTATTGTTTAAAATTGTTTACAAAATATTACCATCAAATTCATCTTTTTTTTTTCCCCTTTATATTTTAATTTTTCATCACTTTTGTACAGTATTTTTCTTGTTTTCTATTCTTTCTTCTTTTTTTTTTCTTAATTTTTCATTTTCAAATAGATCCGTTTAGTGTATTTTTTCTTCTTCATTTCATTCTCATATCATCTAATTAATTATGTTATCTTTTGCTTTTTTTTTTTCTTTTTTTATTCTCAATAACAGTTATTAAACAATGTAATAATTTTCATCATCTTGTGCTATCACGTTTTATCATTCATTTATATTATTATAAATGATAATGTAACAAAGTATTATTGATTGCTATTCTTTGTTCAACATAAATTTATCAAATTTATCAAGTTTTAATTCAAATCATATTTTCTTTGATAATATACAAATAATATATTATGCTAATCATGAAATGATTTTGCATAATTCGAAAAAAAAAATGATAATCAAATAATTAGTTGGTAAATAATTATTAATTGAATTATTTAATTGCAGATTGATTCATCATCATAATTTATTCGACTTTTGAAATATATATGACAATCAAGAGTTTTTCAGTCTTATTTAACTTACGATGTGAAATTTTTGAAAAAAAAAAAAAAAAAGAGAACATAGTAGCCTAGAGTTTTTCAAGTCTATTTAATTGCTCTCATTTTGAAAGTAACGGTATAACAGCCAAGAATTTTTTAGGCCTATTTAACTTGCCATTATTTGATGTAAATATGACAATCAAAAATTTTTTAAGCCTGTTTAACTTCCCGTCATTTGACGTAAATATGACAGCGAAAAGTTTTTTAAGCCTATTTAACTTGCCTTCATTTGGAATAAATATGATAGCCAAGAGTTTTTTGGCCAAGTTTTTTACTTAATTTATTATCATATAGCAAATTATGTTTATGCTATTTGCGTTATACTTGAATTGACACTACTTAAATCAATCAAATTCATCATGAGAATAAAATTATAACGAGCCGAATATGGATTCAACCTGAAATTATAATTATCATATCAATCATTGCATTTCATATGCTATTGGATCGAATCATCCGAAAAATATGTCCGATAATAATTCTGATAAGAAATATCAGTAAAATGATAAGACAGAATAACATCATTTTATTGGTGATAAAGAAATATATAAACATATATATATATATATATATATTCGATATCATCATAATGCTAAAATGGGTATTTTACTTTCATTTAATTAAAAATCTATAATTAATCATCAATACGCCTGAAATTCTGCATTTTCCAAAAATTCATTGAAAGATTTACAATAATAGCAAACCGTAATTGTACTAGTTATTAATTGTTATGCAAATAATCAATAATATTGATAATGATAATCATATGACCAGAGAAAATAACACATAAGATGTGATAAGTTCATATGTGTTCTACAATTAATAGAAAAGATGTTAAAATCTTATAATTAATTAGAAAAATATTAAAATTCATTTTTTATTTATGACAATTATTAATTGCTGTACAAAATGAAAAGTTATGATTGGAATATATAAATAACTGAATTAATTGATTAATTATTAATTATTATGCAAATAATGATAATTATATATAAAAGGAGATAATAATTAAGCAGCAAATGATATATGATTTGATAAGATTAATTAATTAATTTAATACATTTTGATAATTAAATGAGAAAGAAAAACTTGAAATAAAATTATTTTTCCATTTTATCTGTCCAAGAAAAATAAAAACTTGTTATGCTTATGTAAACAAAAATATAATAGTAGTGTCATCAAATTGTCATCAAATTTGTCATCATTACCTGTTTTCATTTCTATTAGAAACAAAAATTAGAAAATTTCAATAGTATAGAATATTTTGATAAAATTTAATCATTTTGTCAATACATCATCTTCTTCTTTTCTCAATCTTCTCATCTTTTCTTTTCCCTCAAAATTTACCTTTTTGACAATTTGAAAATTTAAACAAACAAAAAATATTATTATTTCAAAATGATTGAAGAAGAAGAAGAAGAAGATGAAGATGAAGAAGAAGATGATGATGATGAAAGAGATAAATAAACAAATAAAATTTTGACGAATAATAAACAAAACAAAATCGAATAAACTAACACAAATCTTTATTTTAAATTTATGAATGAATTTGAGGGATTTTTTCTTTCTTTCTTTTTTTTTTTTTTTGATAATTTAAAATTTAATAAAATAAAATTTTATTACAAATGAATGATGAAAAAGAAAAAAGAGGAGAAAAGAAATAAACAAATGAGAAAAAAAAAAAAAAGAAACTGAAGCTTAAAAATATGAAAGTTTAAAAAAAAAAAAGGAATTGAATGATTTTTGTGATAAATTTAACAAAATAAAATATTATTTTTGAAAGATTAAGGAAAAAGAAGAGATGGATTAAATAAACGAAATAAAATAACAAATAAACAATATTTGAATAAAATTATAAATACAAATAATTCAAATTTGAAACTATGAAAATTACAAAATAATTATTAAATTATTGATAATTTTCAATCGAAATTTTGGTAAAGATTAAAAAATTGATAATTTAATTTCATTTCAAATTATTTCCAAAATAATTCCGACCTTTTTTTCTTGTTAATAAAGTTTGAAAAAGTTTGATACTTTCTTTGTTTAATGTTATTCTTATCATTTCTAAGAATATTTTCAATCTTTTTCTTTTTTTTCTAAATGATAAATTAATAGATTACAAATATATATATATAAATCAAATTTTATGGTTTATTGATAAAATATTTGATAAATTTGAGAAATAATCAATAGAAATATTTATAATAAGTGAAAGAAAGGATGATAAATTTTATCATTACAAATTAACGGAAAATAATTCAAATATTATCCCGGGATATATCGGGCGATTATTTCTGGGAGAAATTGATGCAAAAAAAAAGACAATGATTTCATATTTGATCCAGATTTCCCGGAATATATCGGGGAATTGTTTGGGAAAATTTGATGTTTTGATATTTCAATTATTTCGGCATTCATTTATCGTTGTTAGTTTATGGCAGTATTTTTGTTGGGTCAATTTGAGAAGAAGCAATAATTGAATTTCGGAGACACAAAGGTCTTTGTTAACGATCTTCTTGTCCGGCGAATATGAGGATCAGGGGTCAGGGGTCAAAAAATGTGAACAAATGAAAAGAGAAATGTGGTAGTATGAAATGGATGTGAATAATTATTATTGATTGAAAAAGAGGAAAAGAAATTTTAAAATTATTAGGATCTTTTTGAAAAAAAGGAAGAAAGTAGAATTAATTGTATTAAATAAAAATTTTTTATTTCTAATTCTTTCAAAAAAATTAGTAATTCATATTAATTAATTAATTACTATGTAATGCAGCAAAGAAATGGAATTAATCATATTATTAGATGCTAATTTCTCATTATTAATTCTTCAAAGAAATAATAATTTATATTAATTAAATTAATTATTATGTCATACAGTTTATTGTGAATTTTATCACTGAAAATCGAAAATTATTTATTCATTAAATATTTGTAATGAAATTTTTTATAAATTTATTTTGTAAATTTTCAAGATTATGTAAATTTAATTCATCGAAGTATGTAAGTTTATAAGTTTTTGTAAAAATTATATTATCATTTTAGTAATTAATTAAAAAAACAAAATTGTAAAATTTTAAATAAATTGTTGAAATATTAAATAAATAATAAATAAATATAATATTTATTTTCAAATTTATCACATATGCTTGTGTAATTAATTAAATAATTGTCTCCAATTGATAAACAAAAAATGATAATTTTAAATAAGTAAATAAATATAATGAAAAAAAAAATCTGAATAAAATTAAAATTAATGAGTCAACCAATTTCGAATTTTATTCAAATTAATGAATCAGGCAATTTTAATTTTATTCAAATTAATGAATCAATCAATTCTCAATTTTATACAAATTAATGAGCCAATCAATTTTCCCAATGATATTTTCGCATATTTCGGAAAATGTTTACTATTTTTTGATTAACATGAAAATATAAATGAAATCAAATCGCATAAAGTAAGCCTCTCATTGTTTGCATTTATCATTAATTCTTGTTTATCAATTAAAGCTAACTAATTAATTATTCAAGTCATCTGATATTTGTCAGATCAAAAATCTATTTCGCCATATGGTGAAATTTCAACATTTGGAAGTGAAAAGATTTCATTACAATCTTAGAAATTCATTAAATTTCATCACTAATTAAGCGATATTTCGTAAATAAATGAAATTTCATTTGGAAATAAACATTTAAAATGATGAAAATTATCTTAAAAGTTATTTATACATATATCATTGCTATTTACCACAAAATTTCACACATCTTGATCATATTCATTAAGTTTTAAAACCATTAATTAATTAGTTGATTGATTAATTAGTTAATTAGTACCATTGGATTAAAAATATGTTGATAAAATGCTGCTATTGTAAAATGCAAAATATCATCATCATCATCATCTTTGATCTAAATCGTACGAAAATATCACGATAAATAGCAATAAAAATTCCAATGATTACTACCAGATGTTCAGAAAATTTGAGCATAATTATGGAAGTACTTAATTAATGGATATAATTAATTTAATTTTATGAATTTAAACAAAAATTGTTTAATTTTGTTAAATTTCAATTGTTTACTTTTAGTTTCGGTTATATTTAAATTTTATAAATTGCAAATGTATATAATTTAAAAAAAAAAAAATCTTAAAGAAAAATTAGCAAATTTTTTAAAATTATTTTAATAAATTTTAATGTTTGAAATTAATAAGCATTTTTAAAAATAATATATTTTTGTAATTTATAAATTTAAATATATCTAATTATGCCATCTATCTAATTAATTTTTTTTTCTTTTTTTTTTTCTAAAAATACAATAATAATTGAAGTTTCAACATTAAAACAAATGTTGTGAATGCAATATTTATCAAAATTAGTTTAAAACTATTGTAAGCAATGAAATTTCGAAGACGAGAAAGTTTTTTTTTGAAAAAAAAACTTTTTTTTTAAAAAAATTCATCTTTTTTTTTGCAAAAATTTTGTTATTATTTTTCCAACAATTCAAAAAAATAAAGATTATTTGAAAATAGTCATTTAAAAAATTTTTCTAATACTTACAATTTTTCTTTTTTCTTTTTTTTTTTTTTTTTTCATTGGTTTCGATAATTCTTTCTATTTTTTGCAGTTGTACTTGTCTAAAAATTTTGCATTTCGAAGTTAAAAATTTTCAAATAATTTGCAATTAATTCCGATGAAAAATAGCAATTTTAACTTGAAAATATTATTTTTCTTTGATAAAATATTAATTAGCATTTATTATTAGTTTGAATAGGATGTACAAAAAATTTTAATCATACCAGCAAAAAATTGAATTATAAATTCTCGTCAAATAAATTATCAATCGATTTTAAAATATCTTTGAAATTGATCGATAATTTATTCTTAAAAGATATTTATTTTGTGAATAATTTTGCCATAATATTTTCATTTCTTTAATAATTATTCATGAAATAGCATATGTGATATTTATAAATATTGAAATTCAAAAGAAAATTTGACAATAATAAGGCAACATATCCATCATCCAGATGTTGATATATTTGGTAATCGATAAATGATTTCCATACGCTTTAAATTTAAATTCAAATTTCATAATTACAATCTTGAATTTAAATTTAATTTTAAATGTCGTAATTACAATTGAAAATTACAATTTTAAGATGTAATTAAATAAAGAAAAATTAAAAAATTCAGCGTAAAATTTCCAAAATATAATAAATTGCCGAATATTTATCCATTTAATTATATATCTTGAAATGTTATATACTGTATCATATACTATATACCATATACTTACCTTACCGTAACGTATCATATATTTACCGTAACCTTCCTTTAATAAAAATATCATTTTCTTTTTAAAATAATTTTTAAAATAATAAAAGTATCTTTGCTAATACTTAATAAAATCTTTTTTCTTTTTATTTCAATTCATTTTCTTTTATTTACATTAAAAACTTTTCGTTCTTTCCCAATTTAATTTAATTAATTTTCATCTTCTTTCTCTTTTTCATTTCTCTTTCTATCGTTTCATTTATGTAATAATTAATGATAATCGATGATAGCAATTTAAATATTTAAATTTTGTGAAAGATCGATAATTCATATATTTATTTATTTAAATTTCATTCATATAAGTATATAAATTTCATCAAAAAATCAATAATTCATTCAAATATGATACTTAAATGAAAATGATCATTACAATATTTTTTATGATTATGAAAAAGATAAATATCATTTCCACTTCTGATCTAATTCCAATAAATCCATTTAATCGATCAAAATTTTTAACAACAGCAATGATCGATTGATAATTATCTTATTCTGTAATGTTGTCACGCGAATAATAATTTTTTGAAAATTTGAAAAGAAAACAACATCATTTCAAGATAAGTCAAGGTAAGCAAGCAAAATTGAATAATGACAATTGTTTGTCAAAAGTTGACAACAAAATTTTTCGTCCAACTTTTTACTTAATTCTAACCCCTATTTTTACCAACCTTTTTAATCTTTTTGATAACAAATAATTCAGTTATTCAAATTACTACTACTCATCATTATATTCAAAAATCCGGTTTCTAATTTCAATTCTATTATTTGCTATCTTTCTTTCAATTTTTCATTTCTCATTTTTACACATGCAAACATCGAAAATTTGATAATTAACAAAATATAATTTTATTGATGTGAACAAGTAAACAAACAAATTAGAATAGAATAGAATAGAATATGCAACAATCATGCGAAAAAAAAAAATATTATATTTGAATATAGGAATATAATACACAAAAATATGATAAGTACTACTTCAAAAGAGGGAAAAAGATTTTTATTAAAACATGAAAATATATATTAAAATTAATGTAATTTGAATTCATAAATCACTCCAGACTTCTCATATATTTGATGACAAGAACAACAATAGAACAAGAACAATAACAATAGTAATAATAGTAATAATAATGATAATAATAATAATAATAACAATAATAATAACTGGATATTTCTAATATATTTGCGCATGAATTGCGTGACAATACTAGATTGATAATTGATGAAAGAGTAAAAAGAGAGAAAGAAAATGCGTTTACAAATATCCGAGTTGAAATAATTTTTAAAAATGTTACATTTTACAAGTAGGGACCAAAAAAAATTTTTTTTTTGATTAATAATTTAAACAAATTTTATAAATGCTTATTTGCAAGCTTTTTTGAGAAAAGAAAAAATACACTTGATTTGATATATATAAATTTATGTGAAGTAAAAAACTGAAACTTTTGACATATTTTTTCTCTGATTTAACTAATTGATAAGAACATCTCTCAATTTTAGTTCATTTTTACTTTGATAAACGACCATTAACTTATTTAAAGTGGTCAAATCAATTATTGAAATATTATTTCAATGAATTATACAAGAAATATTCAGGACACTTGCAGCATTGCGTGTCACTGCGGGACATCACAATACACGAACAGATACACAGATACACAAACATTTCTCCGAAAGATACAATGTCAACTGTTCAATGATGACTTATTCTAATCCATCAGCTAGCTTGACAATCGGTATTTATGAAAATATGAAAAGTACTGAGATATAATATTTCATTCACAAAATTAACAGAACTGGAAGTAAGAAAGAAAATAATTTGGAAGCTAAATTTAGAAATAAGTTTTTTCTTAATCGGTGAAAAAGATTGTAAATTTTCCGAATTGTGATAAAAGTAAATCGAAGTCACATTATCATTTTAAATGTTTCATTTTTAAAACTACCTTTTCTTTTATAATTTAAAAAATTGTTCTTCCTCGAAGAATGTTTCAAAAATCAACAACGATTCATCAAAGTCTGGCAACACTTAAGGCAATCATTTGATGGAAAAAAAAAAAGATATATAACAATTTCAAATGATTCGGCCTCGCATTTTAATAAGCTATGGTGGTATTTGTTCCAGCCAATCGAGAAGTTATATTTTTTTCGAATCCACTGAAAAGTTGCTCAGCAAGAGAATAAATGACATGGAAAAAATCAAACATCAAATAAAGTTGAATCATCTGTCGAAGTACCTTGTAAAAAAACATCTTCCTCTCAGGCAAATTCATACACTATTTTCCCGCTGAAAAGCAAAAACGAGATACATCGATGCAATCTCCCATTCGTCTTGTGACAATGTTCCCTGAAAATTCGTATGAATTTCTCTCTAATCTGAAAAAAATATTCCTGAAATATAGCAAAATAAATGGAGAAAAATTCATAAAGAATGGATGCATCAACTAGTACAGTCAAAAATATCAGAATGTGAAAGAAAAAATGGAATCATCCAAAAAGCTGATTATCTAAGAAAACCAATAATTCATATATAGAGAAAAAGTAACCATTCCAATGTGTCCTGCTTCCGAATGTTCTCCTAAAATTTCTTGCAGTTTTCTCTCCGCGAATTTGTAACTTTCCGCCGGCCCCATCAACCTGAAAATGTGAATCGTCAAATTTTAATAGGGAGCTTTGATTTAATCAATAAAGTAAATATGAAGGAATCGTTTCTTTTATATATATGCAACTTCAGTTAAAGTATTGGGAACTTTGTTTGGAATATGTGTTGCAGTACTAACCTTAGTATACATACTTCAGTAAGGAGAAAGCATTTTTAGGCTCATCATGAAGCGTAAAATTTCTAAAAAAAAAAAAATTTCTAAAAAAAATTTTTAAAACTTCGAAACTTTTCGAAAAAAATTCGTATTAAGAATTTCAGAAAAAAAAAATCCTAAATCCTTACTTGACATCATCGACAGGTGGATAAGGTTCCAGTGCTTGCATTCGTCCTAACAATCCTCGTCCATTCTTCTCATTCATATAGTATTCAAATGCATCCGGAAAACGTTTCTTGTAAATCAACTTCAATCCACAATCAGCAAGCAATCTTCAACTGGATAAGGCCTCTACTTTTTAACAAGTTTTTTTCGATGAAACATTCTTGATTTTCGAATCTACTTGGCTTGAATTTTCTTTTCCATTGAAACATAAGTTTTAATTATGAACCTCAAACTAAGCACAAACAATTATGATGAAATCCAGAAAATGAATATAACTGAAAAATAAGGATTAGATAATCTCACCTTTCAAGAACAGGAAAATGAACGAGATATTCCGGACAATTGACCTATAACCAAAAATTAAATTTTGGATTCTATTTCTTTTAATTCATGAAAAATTACTCTCAACAAAGACATCAAAAAAAGAAGTATGAAAAAAAGCATTTCTATATGAAAATAAGTTTTAAAATTTAAATAATCAAAGAAGATAAGAAAGTGATTTTTATTTACAAGAATTACAGATACATAGATTTAAGCATCTGAAACTGTTCTAGACAATAGTTATCGATTCATTTTAGATTTCATATCATTCAAACAGCAAAAATATTCAAGCTTACTTGTGTATCAAGTGAAAAATGAATTAATGCACCAAAAATAGGTGGACGGTAAGAGCTATCTTTCAGCGCTTCAACATTTCCATACATCAAACGTGAAATACCATTAGCATACGTTCCATTTTTGGAATTTTTGATACAATACCTTAAAAACGAAATTTCAATAGTTTCGCAACAAATAAGACTCTCAGGTTCAAGAACACCGGTCATTCCATTCTATTGATTTCGACAACCTAAATAATATCAAAAGAGTACGGTAGTGAAAATCTCTAATTTTTAGAAACCATAGTTTCTAAAAGTTGGAAATTTCTAATACTCTACTTTTTTATTTATATCATGCTATCGAACCTGGAGCATAATTCTCTTAATCTCTTTATCTTTTTATTTCGTCCTTCTAACTTTATCTGGAAAATAACACTTTTGTTATCAAAATTTTAATTAGGACAATAGACTGGACTGATATGCAGTAAGTGCAGATTAATAGGGAGGACTTGTTATTTACTTCGTTTAGAATATGCGATAGCGAATAGCAGCCTAATCTCTACCTCAATCAAAAACTTCAAAAAGAACGGAGAGAAAAGGCAATCATATCTATAAAAAATTATGAAACGACTAGAAGATACTTGAAAGTCAACTTCAAAATATCGTGGAAGGGTTGCATTCCGACAATACTTTCGATCAAATATCTTTCCAATATGCTTTTAAATTTCAAGATCTTATTTTTAGAATGCAATGCTTCGGTTAGTACACGATAGAGGAAAAAAAATTTACATAATTCTTTCGGCATCTGGTAATGAGCCAATAAAATAACCGCCTGGTTTTAACCTCTCTACGGCATTTTGTATCATTCTTCGTGCTTGTTTTTCGCTTTCGAAACAATAATGAAGTGAAAACTGACAGCTGCACATATCGAATTTTATAAAACGGTCACAATAATGGTCTACCAAACGATCCTAAAAATTTGTTGCAGAGGAAACTAACATAGGAAATTAAGCAAAACTTATTAAAACTCAATTTTATTTTTTTTTATTCAACAATTAGATTAGAACTAGCAAGAAAGCTTCTTTTTTCTTTTTCTTTTTTTTTTTGAATCGATGCTAAAGATGAATTTACAAATGAAGAACATATGACAAAATTACTTTTGTAGCATCTGCAACAATAAATTCGGCACTAAATATTGGTCGTCTTTGATTTCCTCGTGCTTTCATTTCATTGTATCGCTTTTCACATTGCTCCAATGAAACACTTGCTATATCTGAAAATTAAAATCTAATATTTGATCAAACTGATCGTTTGATACGTAATGCATACTAAGCTAATGAATGAAAGACAATTTCATTGCTATAAAAGCAAAAAACAAGCAAGAAGAACGATTAAAAATGATGCAAAAACTAATTAAAATCATCTACAATCCGGACAAATGACTGTTTAGTTAAAACTAGCAGTTGTTTTACAGATTCTTACAAATAAATTATTTGGCAAAATACCAAATAAATTATTTGACAAAATATTCAACGAATAAAATGGAAATTTATAGCTAAAATTTATATATAATTTTCGTCACAATTTAATCAATATTTTGTCGATTAATATAATTCGCGAATTTCTCCAAAATTGAATTTAAGCTTACTGAGCAAACAATGTAGAATAATTACAACTATCAAGACTTGAAATTACCTGTCGCAACAACATGAGCAACATTTCCAACTCGCCATTTCAAAAAATCACCGCCTTTACCACAGCATAAATCTAGTACGGTTGCTTGTGGGCAACCTTCTGTTTGCAACCTTTTCAAGAATTCCGCTAAAAATTGTCATCAAAAAGGAAAACTTATTTTAGAAATATTACAGAAATTCATCCTCTAAACTGTTAGTATTTTTATAATTCTATCAAACAATATTTTTATAATCTTATTAAAGACAATCCTTTTTATCATAAACTGAAATTAATTAAAAATCACATACCAATTAGCATGCTTTTGATCCAATTATTAAAATTCCGAAGATAAAATATCCGGCTACTTGTTCTCTCAACAACACCTTCTTGTCGTACTGCATTATAATGATCAGCAACTTGCGCTGTTGAATTTGAAATTTCACATTTGCTCTGAACAATAAATAAATTATACATACTTGTTACATGGCAAAAATCACTAATAGAAGGCATATTTATATATTTATCATATCAATATCAATGTGACGAAAAAAAAAGAATAATTAAAAGTAAAGTAATTATTAAAAATTAATATCAATAACAGCAAATACATGTGGAAGTAAAAAAAAGAAAGTTGACGAACATCTGGAACAAAATTTTAAATTTTAGTAATATTTAGAATAAAACTTTAGTTTTGATTAAATATTATGTCTAAACATTACATTCTATGGTTTCTTTCCATTGTTTTGTACGAAAAGAAACTACTTAACATACAAATTTTCCAATTTTTTAATGCAATGATTAATCAGAAATTTGTCAAAATGATCGAAAATCAGAATTTATTAATTTGTGCAACAAGCCTACTTGCGAGAATTATATTTATATCGTCATTTTCACGTATAAGTAATTAAATCTTATATATATACGGAGAGACATAAAGTTCTAATTATGGAAAAAGAAATAATTAAATTATAGGATAGAAAGTGATTCTCACAAGACGTAAGAAAAAACGTAACTACTCCACGTAATATTGCGTATTGCGTGAAATAGTTACGTTTTTACATAATATCACGTAATTACCATTAATAAAAGATATACTATAAAATGAACTTACTTCCGTTTCCGCTGTCGACAATTTCCTGGTCTCCGGACACGTCACGTCCATTATACGTGACAAACGCAGAAAGAAAAACTTCAATAGCTATGAAGACAGAAGAAATCACGCAAGGTTTGGGTTCAATTTGCCAAAAGCTGATTCAGTATTAGAATTCGAATTTGATCAGAGATATTAGATATTAGATATCTGGTATTATGAATAGATGTGATAAGTTGAAATGGGAAATTAGCTTATGATCTAATCATAAACTAAAATGGTAAATTATTAAATTGGAAAATCAAAGATTATAAACATTCTATTCCTTTTTTTTTGCAATCACGTCTTTATTCATTCAAATGAGTAGTTTGATTCGTCTTAAGTGGCAGTTAATCCGCCATAAATAATTAACATTCGATTCATCAATTAATCTGCCATTTTAATTAAAAATTATGTAAAAATTTAAGTATTTTTTTCCGGGAAGATTCCACATTAAATGGGATTTTTTGATGCATAATTGAAATGTTGAAATTAAATTTGATTCTGTTTCTAATTCATGTTTTCGTTTTTTCAAATTGAATATTTTTGAATTGAAATTGTTATCTATTGATTATGAAATTTAGAACACTTTGAATTGAGAGAGCAATGAATCGAATATCGAAAAAAGAAAAAGTGACTTGATGGAACAAGTTGATTTTTTAGACCTTTGAATAGGAGCTTTTTTTTTTTGAAAATTTAGACACTTCGAAAGTGTGACATCCATCTCTTTTATTTTTTTCAGATGCTGTGACAATACTATTTTCAATTTCATAATTTTGTAGGTTTAAAATATTCATACTGTGATTTTGTTTCTTCATTAATAAATTAAGCTTCATAAATAGTTCTAAAAACACCGAAACATGTTATTACACGAAATGCATGATTTAATTACGGAGAAACTCTGAAGGAAGAAGGAAAAAAGCATTGAAATTTTACCTGATTTATATAATATGCCTATTAGAGCGTTTTTTTGGATTATTCTCTGAGAATTTCGGATTAACGGAATGACTCTTTATTGCCCACTCAACTCAACTAACTCTAACTTTAAGTTAACTTCAATGTTATAGCAATAATCAATAATCAGTATTAAATGAACATCATCACATGTATATTATTTTTGAATTCTGTTTTAATTAATTGATTGTTTTTTCTTCATTCGTTACCTGCAGGATACCATCGAATACGTTGAAGATGAACAAGAATCTCAGTACCTCAGTTGAACTATCTGGAAATTATTGCTGCTCCATTATTACGAAATT
The DNA here is from genome assembly GCA_028564675.1 of Onchocerca lupi. Lineage (NCBI taxonomy): Eukaryota > Metazoa > Nematoda > Chromadorea > Rhabditida > Onchocercidae > Onchocerca > Onchocerca lupi. Next base: position 6 of record JAOVVO010000980.1, on the reverse strand, counting down.
CAAAAA
>JAOVVO010000979.1:0-23592 GCA_028564675.1 Onchocerca lupi | reverse complement strand
ATATCCAATAAGGATAATGAAGTGTCTCATCATAATAACAAGAATAAATTCTGTACTTAAAATTATTGAAAGTTTTATGGTTTATTCTGACAAATGGAAAAGATCGAGAATAAGAAAGGAATAATTCGATCAAAATGATCAAGAAGACGAAGGAAGTTTTAAACGGACCAGCAAAAGGATAAACACATTTTCCGCCAAAACGATAAACATATTTGCTGCCAAAATGCTCCGATTAACAAATAAACAAAATGAGATCGCTAATCATGAAGCGAGACGTTGGAGATCGGGACAGGCAGAGGAGTTCTGAAAGGATTTAATGGTTCGGATTTGGGACAGAATCAGTTTCTCGGCAGTTTTCTATGAGAGTTTTTCAACAAGCTTTGTACAACAGTTCGCAGTTCAAATTCGACACAATTCGACAGATCAGTAGCGACAGTCCGACATAAAACGGCAGTAGCTGCAACTTCGAGTACAATTCTACGGCAACAGGAGCCACAGTTCAGATCGACAAGAGCGACAAGAGAAGAATAACCAATTTACCTGGATATTCTCTAATGTTGTTGTTACCGACAGTTATTCTTCCATCAATCAAATAAATCTTAAAAGGATTCGTCTCTGTCATATATGACTTTCCCGACATCTATCGCTGACCTTGTCGAGTCACAACAGCAACAAGAATCAAACGCCAATCCAATCAATCTACAAACCAAATTATACAATTCAATCAGACTTTTTTTCCAACAACCCAGATAATTGAGAAATTTGGATCTTACAGCCACGTTTACCTTTGAGGAAACCATAAAAAATAATTCCATACTCGGTTTTATCAAAATCCTTGGCAGATTTTGAATTTCTGAATTTTTCAATTCTGTGACAAAACAAATAAAGGAGAAAACTGGAATAGAAAGGATTTGTCCTCCAATGCTGCTTTTATCTTTATGATAGCTCATTATTTTCCGAACAAAAATGCCTGCATATGGTAAAAAACTCAATGTATGGACGAATTAATATACGGAAAATGAATTAATCTTTATCCACAAAGTAATAAAAGCAATAATGAGAATAAGTTGAACTTGTACTATATGCGATGCACAAGCTTTCGCATATATTGATCTATAAAACAATTTTTCATTTACTGCATCTTTTGCAATGATCCTAACTTGATTAAATACTTTAATAACGTGAAACTTTATTTCTATCAATTTGTTAGATTACCAGTAATGTATACAGCTGGATAGTTTTAAGTTCATGTGAAATTTAGATTTAAGACAATAAGGAGTGCAACAGACGCATGACGCTTTAGATGCTGCAGATCAATGACAAATTCTGTCCTTTCCAGCAATTATCGTGTCTCCTTTCTTTTTTTGAAATTTTTACTAATTTTTTTCTTAATTACTTAGCAGTAGCAAATCAATTTGTTCATAATACATATAGAAATATTTTTTATTGTCTAAGTTATATGCAGTCACTCAATCTCTATATGGTTTGATTCGATCAAACTTTTTTCTGTAAAACTCATTATGACTTTTTAAGATTTATTATGTTGTTCTTAAAAGATATGTTTTTCTTCTCTTTTCTGAAAGGCTTTCTGAAATACTTAACCAAAATGAGCATAAAAAGTATAAACTTGCCATGCAAATAAGTGTACTTTCGCTGTATTTATATTTTATTTGCTCCAATCTCCTGGCAAGATATTCGTTATTCCAAATCAATTTATGCATAATTATACAGAGTTCTTTTTTTGATATAATGACATCACCTTAAATAATTTCGCTGTGGAATCGGATGAATATAATGACTTTCTGCGTAATACTCCATTTCGATCTATGCAGTCCTTTGTACATTATACCATTCTAAGGATGGTTCAGTTCTGATTCCGGATTCATCTTTTCCGCTTTATTATTGTTAGTCATTTAGTCTACTACTTACCAGCTGAATAAGAAATGATCAAACATTCCAATGGAGTCATTGAATCAAAATTAAAAATCCGTACATCAGTTACATGGGATAATTCAGGATAATTGATTCTGAAATTGAAAGCATCTTTACTTGTAGCAATAAAAAAAAATTAGGATTTTTGCTACCGACAAATACATGATGATTTTAAGCTTGAAAAAAGTAGTAGCTGTAACGAAAATGGAGCATGCAAGTTTTAACCATTGGCTCTGAGGTAGGATTTCAAACATTTGGATGGAAAAATTTTATATTTTTCCAATTGATTTACTAAATTAAATGCTTCTGTGCAGGCTTTTCATCCAGAAACTTTCATAATTTATAATCTATTTTCTTAATTTATAATCGAGTTATTATCCGAGAATGTAAGCACGAATTGATAAATTCTGAACACAGCTGCGTTTGGCATATGACTTCCTATCAGCAAAATTCATAAAAGCGCATTAAAAATGGAAAATTCATTAAAAGTAAAAAATCAAAGTAAAAAAAATTTTTAAAATGGAAAAATTAAAAATGGAAAAAAAAAAACTCTTTTCAGGCAGAATTTTATTACAGATTCTGAATGGAATCGCTGAGTACTATTGATTTTCTCATGGATAACTGAGTTCAGAAAATTAATTTCGTGGCTTTTGTTTATAAAATCTTTTCGTGGATTTTCGTCTTTCTAGACATTCAATTATTTTTCTATCATATGATTCAAATGTTAATTTGCCTAAAACAACTTAAAGTCGATCGGATATGGACGAGTATTGTTGATATCAAGAAATAATTTGCTTATGTAAGCTCTTCCGTCATTTGTGGACTCCAATTTGTGGATTGACTCATTCTTTAAATTAGTTTGTTAGCTCTTTTCTCAGCACATGCTACAACTTTCTGACACTTGTAAAGATTGCATGCATGCATCATCCATTACGAAAATAGAACATGATTTCCATCTGCTGAATAAGAATTTCTGGTTTCTCAATTGGTTCACTCTTCGCCATCAAGTAATATCAAATTTTCGACATCCATTTTTAATTAGTTCTCTTTTTGGCACAGATTTTCCACCTGCAATATTCATTTGAGGAATGTGCTGATATTATCAAAATGCATAACAAAGTTCAAATGATATTTGGACGATGCTGATTTGTATTGAAAAGTGCAACATTGATGAAGGAAAGCCATTCTTTCAATTTTCATTATTTGGCTTTACCATTAAAACATCGAAACATGTATAAGAATTAATTTGCCAAACTTTAGATGTGATGCAGCAAGAATCAAGCTTTTATTGCTTTTGTTCTCAAGCATAATCTGGGAAATGTAATTCAGAAAGAAATGAATAAATCGTTGGTGAATAATTAGGATTTTAGGAATAAGAACTGCTCATTTTCTAATAGCACTTTTCAAAATAAAAGTGCTTTTAGAAAATGAGCAGTTCTTATTTTCAATCTGCAGCTGAATGAGTTGAAAATAGTATCAAGGACATCTAGAAAATCATTTATCAGAAAAGGAAGTATTTGATCACTTGCGATAAGAGCTTTTGAAGAATTTTTCAAATTCTGCCTTCTTTGTTAAATGAGATGTGAAGCTTGTTTAAAAGTGAAATCATCAAATGAATGGAGAAATCAAACAGAATCTAATATAATTACAACTAATTGTCAAGAAATAGTTTTTGCTGATTTTCTAGAAAATGGAAATTCTGGATGTTTGAGAAGATGCGAATAATAGATTGCAAACAAGCAAATAAATACTGTTGATTTTATGTTGATATTAACTAATTAAATAAGAAACGGTAAAATTACCGCCGAATTCCGTAATTCTGGAATATTCGACAACAATGAAAATCGCATGGAAATGACAAAAAATGATGAAGCGATCATTGTAATCTTGAATTGTATTCCCTGCAAAGTTTCATTTATCATTCTCAAGAGTGATAGCGTGCCCATTGTGTTCCTGAGAAGTGCTAATCCATAATGCCTCTAGCAAATCACTGAAGTACAGACACAGACACACACAGACATACACACACATACATACACACATATACACATACACACACATACACATACACACGCACATACACAGACACACACATATATAACACACACATAAACATACATGTACACTCATACACTTACATTTAGAAGGGGACGAAATGTTGTGTCTTGCATAGATATTTCATGTTGTCGATCTGAAAGTTTTTAACTCATTCCTGTTGACAAGCAAACATTTAATCACTGATTTATTAACTTCCATTCGTTATCCTGTATGATTTATTAATCCAAAGGACACTTACTTATTTGATAACGATCTGTCAGTTCTGATATTTCTAACTTATTTTCATCCCTTTTTAAATTATTCTTTTCCTTTTTGTAATTATAGCAACAATCAGTCTATTTACGTACACGTAAATGATTATCGTTTGTGAATTTTAGATTTGCAACTGCATTTGCTCGAACGCTCGAAATTAGTTCCAAAATAATTGTGTAGAAAATACTTTTGCAGGAATTCGTTTTGCACCAGCAACTATCAGGACAAATAATCTGGAATTGAAGATTTGGACTTACTGTTGGAACGTTTTTTTCAGGATGCTACTGGAAGCGTTGATTATCGGTCTATTCGTCCGTACAGCACAGTCAGTAAGTAAGTTATTATGATATTGTTATATGCGTAATCTCTTCAACATATACAGCAATCTCCAATCTCCTGCAAAACTCACAACTTCATCAGTATAAATTAATCAGTGCATGGTTAGGGCACTTTTTACGCTCAATGATGAAAGAATCCATGTAGAATAACGATTATTCATAAACTTGTAAATTAGTACAAATTTTCAATGTTTTATCATTTAAAGCAGAATTCCTTATTTTCGAATAACCTCAGATGGATTAAATCTCTCAATTAATGTCCAACTGATCATGTACCTTAAATGTATGAAATTTCATTGGATAAATTTATAAATTAATCTCTTTATCATGAAGTCGTTCTTTCTTGGTATCCATTCTATGAAAGCTTGAAGGGGAATGATAATCTTTTTTAAAAAAGGTCAGGTTGAGATAAATAGAAATTGAAGATCTTCTTAGATAGCAGTCTTGTAATTATCTAATGGATGTCAGGATGTGCACTGACATAATAATCTTTTGTAAAAGTTGAATAAAAATTAACAATTGTAAATTGAGTAACGTACAAATGAACTTGATAAGTCACTTTTTCTGCTTTCAACATGCAACTTCTTTTGATCATTGGTTGTAACTGTCGTATACTTACACTCATCAACATCCATTTGTTCCTAATTTTATGAAAATTCAAAGGAAGTTTTAGCCAAGAAGCTTAGGAATATTTCAAATAATATTTAGATACAATGTCTCAGGCGATCACGACATATTAATAACGGCCCTGATCCTAATGCTGTTATATTTGTTAATTTCTCTCTCTCTCCCTATATATATATATATTTATTGATTTATTTGTTTATTTGTTTATTTATTTATTTATTTATTTGTTCGTTTATTTATTCATTTATTTATTTATAATTCGTAAGTTTTAGTTCTCTTCAATTTTCTCATCAAATTAAGTCATTTGACGAAATTAGACTTTTCAATGCTGAAATGGTAGTGCAGCGAATATCTGATTGCGTTTATATTTTAGGCATTAAATATTAACAATAAAATATTTAGTATGATTGACATAATAAATTCATTTTACGTTGCTAATTTCTTTTTTTTTTTAAATTGTCTTTTGTAGATCATAGAATATGCCTTTGAAATAAACGTATTGTATTTTGGGATGATCATGAAATAATGTCTTATGGGACTTATATTCTTTAGAGTATTTGTAATTCCACACTTTGAAACAGATCAATTTCTCTGTTTCATTATTCTGATAATAAATGATGCTGAGAGCGAAGAGCTACCGAAATATTTATAATAGCATTTGGCTTTAAATTGATTTTTGTATATATCAATTATAAATGAGAATAAAGTGAGGACAAAATGAACTTTAAATTTTATGTAGTAACCTAGTTTCATGAAGCTATCAAATTTCAGCATCGCGGTGCTTTTATCTTCCAAATATTGCATTAAGTGGTGGTACTTATGATGAATTCAATGCAAATGATATTAAGGTGATATTGTTTCTTCCATCAAAAATATGGAAATCATAGACAAATCTCAGATGATCATATAAAAAGTAGAAATTTGTTGATTACTAAAAAGTAAAATTGGCATTTGTTTAGCAGAGACATCCAACAGTCTTTTGGATAGAGGGAAAGTATCTCTTTCATACTGTAGCGTTTGCCAAAATCATTTCGAATAAATTTTGGAAATTATCAACGAATAAGAATGAGTCTCAAAAATCTTTAACACATTCACATATACAATACAAGCATTTGCAGCATTGTAATTTTTGAAGCTGTCGAGAAAAGATCACTTTTTCAATTTAGCATAATAACGCAGTAGTAATGATTTTAGAGATGCTGCATAACATGTGCTCGGGATCATTGCTGTCTTGGTTATACATATAGTAAAACAAGAAAACGATGTTATTTGAAATCAGCAATGTCCGATTCTGAAATTAATTATGAAGCAATTAGTGGTTTAAAAGCAAATACTCACTCAGGTGCGCACTTTTCATTTTTATTTGACGAAAACCTGAAACTAGACAATATGGATAAGGCTTAATGTGATTCAACCGCATTTTTAGTCACAGTTGTATAGTGGTAGTAGAATAATGGCATTGCAATTTTATCCAAATCGGAAAAATGCTTTTAAATTTGTCACAAATAGCAGATGTCACAAAATTCATAAGGAATTAATCTAAAAGCTTATTCAGAAGAAGAACTCTTATGCACTTTATCATTGTTGGATGATAAAGTTTGCTTGCAGGACAGGGTTCATTTTTGAAAAACGTGAAAATAGAAGGTGGCGCGACAGCGGAAGTACGTTTTAGGAAACCCGAAGAATGTCAGCAGTTTTGTACAGGTTATTTCATACAAAATTTGAGCTATTTTAGTATAAGGATATTGTGAATGTAATGAATTTTGAAACGAATAAAGTAAAATTGACATGAAAAAATTAAGGTTTCTTATGATACGAAAAAGCGTCTATCTCTACTGTTAACATATCAGAAATTCATTTCAATTCAATATTTAGCCTATGGCATATATTCATGGAGTCCACCGTCTCCAGAAGAGGAGCAAGAAGAAGGACACTGTGTATGCATGACTCGAATCCAGTCACTTCAATATTCATATGGATCCCGTTCTGCCATATTTCCACCTGTTGTATCAATTACCTGAGTTCTGTTCACTATTCGTTTACTTTATTATTTGTATTTATATAATGTCAAGAAGTCAGGAATCTGAGACTTTCAATAATATCAGACAGTTATATGTCTGTGCACCATATTTCAATGGAATTATATTAAAGGAGCTAAATTTCTCCTCTTTTATCATGTTTTTATAAGCATCTCTTTCGACATTCATCCATCAATTTAAATTAATCCGCATTTCTGAATTCATTTTAGAGCTTCGGAACTTCATAAATTTATGATATCTGCATATTACAAACATAGTATTAAAAGCTGAATTTCGAATTTTTCAACAATTTTAATGTATTTGCATGCTGCAAATAAATAGAAACATAAATTGAGCGTTAATATATCTCAGTATAGCCGTTCAAAATTGGTGTTAATTAAATTTGTTTGTCCAGTTAATCCTCACCAATTAAATTTAAAAAGCTCTGAGAATACTTTCTTATAGTCATATTGCTGTTGGTGCTCTTTTTTTAAACAATAATTATTTCCAGTAATTTAGTTTACTGCATTCAGTACTAATAACATTTGAGTTTTTTATGTGCAATTTTCCAAATTTCTGTTCCATTTAATTGAAGAAGCGTGCCTTTATAAAAAACTGTCATATACAGAAATATTTGTCAACGATTTCATATTTTTTTTGTACATTTAAGTTTTGGGGTCATTTAGATTCTACACTACTTTTGCTATTTTTGAATTTCAATTTTTCTCATATTGAACTGTAAGTCTCTTAAACATAAAATAAGCACTAAACTGTGCTTTATTATGAGAAGTTCATCGACCTCCATTATTTAGCTTTGCTAATAATTTCATGTTTTTATATAATAATGTAAAATATTTGTTTCATCTTTGATGAACTGTGCGTGGATCTCGTTAATGGTGATAATAAACTTATCGTTGTCATATTTTGCAGTTCTTCTAGGACACTTAAGTGTTTTTTCATTCAAGCAAATGAAAAAATTCACCTCTGCGAAGTATTAGTACAGTGTTTGAAGTAATATAGAGATTTACGAAATGCATGTTTTAATATGGAAGAAATTATCAGCAAATCCAGAAACAAACTTAAGAACCAGAAGAATATTAGTTTTGGTGATAGATACTGCAAAACGAATTTCATATATAACTCGCTGCCATTGACTGTGGATTCCTGATAATGAGAAAGGTTGACTGAATAGAGGACTAATATAAGGCATTCATTCATTTCTAGTATAAGCTTGGTTGTTTAGATGAATAAAATGTGACAATAGTTTCCAAAGAAAGCAGTCCTCTGAATGCAATAATCAATTGAAGCACGAAGCATGAACTCTATTTAATTTCTTTTGAAATGTTTCTATCCAGCTTAAATCCGATTGCAACATCATTGCTCAACGTGATCATTAGCGTAGATGACGCATTCCTTCCTATATTATCACAATGCTTCCCAGGAATATAATGGAAATATTACGTTACTGACTTTGCAGTGCCTCTATATATATACGAAAGTTTTGTTATTAATATGTCAAAGCTTCAATTCCATTATAAAATAGTTGTCCGATCCAAATTCTCTCATTACTATCAGTTATTTTTTGCGAGCCTAATTAAGTTAGGTTTAATTAGTTAAGTTTAATAAATATGTAATTTAAGACTGTGAAAAAAATCGTTACAAATATGCTCATTTATATAACTATATCGACCAGTTACAAACGATGGCAGTCCATCGTACTCAGTAGTGACACAGAAAAACTTTTTCAATTTTTCAGGAAAGATTGTGGATGAAACTAACTGTTTTCCAGGATACACAACGGCGGAATTAGCTGACAGTATTCAGGAATCCAACCCACTTGTGTGAGTAATGAATAAAAGAACTAAGTGTATATTTTTCAGAAATAAAACATGGAGAAGGCAGGAAAATTATCCAATTTTCCTGAGAAGTGAAAAAGTATTATACATTATTATATCAATGTGAGGTGACTTATCAATGGCTATCAGAGTAACGAATTAGCCGGTTGTTAGATTATTGGAAGAGAAAATGCACAGTAGCTGAACATATATGCAGCGGAAAAGTGGGTAATCCGGTAATCCTTTTATCATTTTCGCGAATCCTTACAGGTACACAATTCTGTGCCGAATAAACAAAGATTCCGCTTCTTTCGTGAATAAATTATTACGATTGTTAACTAAGAGATTTGCTATAGATGTAGTTAAGACCAGAATCTGCTATTCCCTTAATGTTTGAGGTTGCAAACTCTAGGAATAAATGTTGGAGAGATTGTTTTCAGATGTTATGATAACTGTTAGATAAGCATTGCACAAAACAATAATTTTGAAATGACACAGGTAGTAATTATTTATGAATTACTGACAACTAGAAAACCGCTAGTTTTGAAGATTAGAATGTGAATTTCAATGATGATTAATCATCCTATGTTGCAACAAATGATGGAAAGCATTAGTTTCAGGCGACTTAACGTCACCTTCAGATCATTAATCATATTAAATGTTTGAAAATGAATTTTCAGAATAGATATCGTTTGAAGCATTTCAGTCCGACATAGGGACGCACTAGATATATCTTCCCACTGTTGCCAGGGCTACTAGGAGTAACCGTATATTGCTGTTTACTCGAGTTTTATAGCTAAATTTATCATAATGCTTTACTATCGGCATCGGCACTTCACTGATTTCATGCTTGATGAAAGTTAATGTTAAGATAAAATGTGCGGATAGATAGCTGGATAAGCTAGCTTAATCTACCTATTCTTTTTTATTGAAAAAAAAAAAAAGGTTGTAGAAAGTGACCTCTGTGATCAACATGGCGTCCACCGTCCTTATCATGGGAATTACGATACTGAAAAATTGAAGTCTTGTATTTGAGAGCCTTATTGTTTAAATTAGTGCTTAATCTCCGTTACTTTGGAAAAAAGTAGTTTAACAAGGCAACTTCATCACCTCTTATAATAGCAATCATTTAAATATAAAAATGGTGAGTAAAATAGGACTAATTTAATGATTGCTTAATTCAATGCCATCCAAGAAAACTTCTCGAATTCAGTTGCATTCATCATTACAAATAGTTGGGAGTTGTTGTAGCGGAAGTGATAAATATATTAGAATGAATGTGTTACTACTAATAGTAATACTGAATTGTTAGTAACACGTCAAGCTTCATGTGTTGCTACGTTGCTCTCATGCCATTTGCGTCGAAGTTCAGTTGGTTCGACTTTCAGAAGTAGAACAGATGACGACGAGCATTAGGACGAACCAGTTTCTTACACCACCAGGTGTTCCATCGTAATTAAACCAAATACAACTGCATCTTTTCTATATGCAACAAATTTCACAATTTTAATCAGCGAAATTGTGAAGTTAGTCCAGATTAATGGGACTTGCAATGTAAATGAGCTGTAATTGATATAAAAATGAATCGAATTAATTATCCGATCCAACCAAAGTAAGGGAAATGTACAACGAACAGTGGATAAGGAGATTTTTCCAAAAGAATTATTTTCAAATGTGCAGCGAGTAGAGCAGCACATTTGCACATTTTCAATTGGTCCCCGAAGCGATATATTGTTTGTGCAACAACGAAATGCATGAATTGCAATGACCTGAGTAAACTTCATCATCCATTTGAGTGCGTAGTATTTGCATTCCCACTAGTTTCAGGCAATATTTCCCGTCTGTTTGTCTTTATGCTCGTGTTGTGCATATGTATGCGTGCAAGCTATGCACGTTGTTTGTTCAGTGCAAAAATTTGTGGGATAATACTGGAATTCAATCAAAATTTCACTTCATGTGCTTGCGGCAAAATGCGGGTATTTTCCTTCTGCTAATGGTTTAAATTTTGTCTGGATGAACCGTTCAAAATTTTAACTTCCAATTCCAATCGGAATACCTTCCTCTCGCATTTGGCAAGTTCGGAAAGCGAAAAACTTGAGTGATTTGTGCCACGAATTTTGTTCATTGACGAGCACCAAAATCGTCCTCACGCGTAATGTCATCAAGGACAGCAACATTTTTCAAAATTTAGGTTCCATTCGGAGAAAGGCGAAAAGAAAAGGAAAGGAAAAGAGAGAGAGAGAGAGAGAGAGAAGGGAGAAAGATCTCCACATCTGTACTACCATGATTTGCTTGCCAAGATAAACATAACACTGCTATTGTTGGCAGGCTTGATTGCCAGCGTTACTGCAGCAATGAAGTGTTTATATCGTAATTTATTCCAGTGGGAATTTTTCTCTTCTTTTTTCATTCTCTTTTATCATACCTCTCCTACTCCTCCCCACACTGTTTCATCCCAATGAATGGATTTGATTGCTCGTATGCTTCGTACTATTTCGTTTTTTTCTTCTCATCCATCCAACGATTACGTATTCTCAACTTTTCATTTCTCACATATGCCAATGTCTTTTGCAAGCAAGAAGATGCTCTCTTTCTTTGTACTATGTACGAAAGAGAAAGGAGGCTATAGTTTACCAGGTAATGAGCAGGTTAACACTCTTTTCCTCTCTCTTCATCATTGCATCTAAAATCCATCTTAGTGTCTTGGCGACCTCCTCCTTTCATGCACTGTCTTATCACCTGAAGCAAAGCTGCAATTAAAGCAATCACAGGATTGCATTGCTCGCCACTTTGATATCGAATCGAGTGGTGACGCTCACTGTTTACAAGTATCGTTTGTTGCTTTCTCTGCACTCTCCGCCGACTTCGTCGAATGATTGTAGGGAGAAGAGAGAGTTAGAAAGAGAAAGAACGGAGAGAGAGGCTGATGTACAGCTCCTGAATGTTAAATAAAAAGGAACAGCGACGCGATGATGGATGCTGAAAAACTATCCTTCAAACATGTATCCCATACCTCTCCTCCTCCACTTCTTTTCCCCGCATTTCATTCCTGGAGAGAGAGAGGGAGAGAGAGAGAGAGAGATGAAGAGGATGAGGGAGTAAAAGAGATATGCGACATGCTATGTAACATGCTATTGCATAAATTCGTTATCGACTGCGTACATTGAATTTATCGGTAAATTCGAAATGAGTATCTCTTGCTGCAGAGAGATTGCGTGAAGGTGTGAGAACAGGTCCGGAGGAGAGAGAGGGAGAAGAGTTGAACGTTCCCGTCATTGAATGAGTTACGACAGATTTTGTTGTGCAGACATCCGACATAACCAACCAGTGGCAGCGCAGCAGGCAGACAACAATGTCATCGCGCTATTCTCGTTACGCACGAATCGGCGTGCATGCATGTCTTGCTGTCACTCTCGTCGAAATAGTGCCATACACAAGCTCACATATTAATAACCGACACACACACACACACACACAGACAGACATACATAGAAAGAAGGGTAAGAGAAGGGAAGACAAAGAGAGCCTGCCTTCCTCCTCTCTTCCTTCCTCTTACGGCTTACAACCGACTGCCATTCCGAAAAAAGTTCGCAATTAAAGAAGCTGCGATGAGTACTTGCAACAAAATGCAATTAGTGCTCAATTTACTGAGCTTTAACCGCCACATCGATATGCACGCCTCGCGATGCATTGCGCTGCCTTGCGCGGGATGCTAATTTCCCCAATTTCGATTATTTTTAACCACTTTGAAGCATATTCGATTTCTGCTAATTCATTACCTAAATCATTTCGAAGGACAACACGCAACGAGTGGTACCACATATTACATACAGTGCTGCTTCTTTGATAATCCAATTCTGGCGATAGCTTGCCTCGGAAAAGTCGACTTACTACTCGCAAACAACCCTACCGCACGGGGTGTTCCGCATCCAGCATCATTGATCCAAGGTATCACGGCGGTGGCACTCACAATTCATTTCCTCATCAACAATTAATTTCCGCACTTTTACAGGTAAGCATTCTCTTGCTTATTTTTTTCCTGCCACATGATATCATCATCATGACTACATCGCTGAAAGATTAGTCGTTGCTAATATCACATTCGTTCCGTCATATGATGATACATTCAGTAAGTGATCCCTTCATAAATTCTTTTTTCTGTTTGCTCAGTGTTCTGTGAAATGTTTATGATATACATACATGGCTTTCGGCCTCCGTAAATACCAATTTCTAAACACACGTTTCTCAAATGTCAGATTTAAACTATATGCATCTTGTAGCAGTTCCGTTCACTCTCCTGCCAGTCTAAATTCACACATGATATGCAAGAATGTTATGGAAATTGCAGTGAAAATTAGCTGGTATTAGAAAGTGCAGTGGTGATCTTCACTTCAAACTTTAACACCTTGTATATCTATTTAACTTAAATAATAAGATCCTACATTATCAACGTCATTCAGTACTTCACCAAACTTCCGCCTGTGATTTTTTATCGACTTCAACTCATCGTTAAGCCTGATTTTTATCACATATGCAGATGAGCTAGTAAAGTACCACCTATATTACTTTGGCATACGGTTTATATTACTTTGATAGCACAGTGGGAATAATATATTGTGTGGGAAATGAGTAGTTTCCCGAAACCTATGGTTTATTAATAGTTAGATTTAGCATTTATTCATTTTCTTTCCTTTTTATAAGTTGTTGATTTTTGTAGTTACTTGAATTTTTTGTTTGAGAATTAGCAATCAGAAAGCGGGGAATGCTTTTTAGCTGAATTTTGGTAATGCAAAGAGTTCCTGAATGCAGAATTCGATTGTTTTGTTAGATTCTTCATGTCATCGATATGATCTCCTTTGGAGAGTTTTGTTTTGCTTTGGACGCTATGGGTTCAACATGTTATTTTTTTTTTTTTATAATTGTGTGAAGGTAATATTTGACCTGAATAATTCTGGATAATAGTTTTGTGGATTGCATAGGAAGTGTGTATGTTAGGTGTCCATGTCGTGTGTGACATGTGCTCATCAAGCTTTCTGCTGATCAGAAATCGTATTGGCTATTTTGGAGGAAAGGGAAAAAGAAGGTTGGACACATCCACCATCTCCGTACAAGGTTTGGAGAGTCGAGGCTCTTGGTGAACAAGAAGAAAAAGGAAGAAATGGTGTCCTGAAGGACGATGACGACGCCCAGTCGGCTTCTAAAAGGCGAGGAAGGCAACAGCGTGAGTAGTAGTAGGTGAGAGTTAGGGAATGCTTGAATGAAATGGAATGAATTCGCCCGATTGTGGAGCGATGGAACATTCAGTTGGTTTGAGGTGGGTGAGTGGGTGACGCGCTCTTCTGCAGCGTCCCTGTCCGTTTCCCTCAAAACTCACACACAAACATCTCATTTGAACAACTTTATGAAAAGGGGAGGCTGGGTATTGAAAGAAAGAGAATCGGAAAAGAATAGCACAAACACAGGCCTCTGCGAGAAGCACCGTGATTATATATATAATTTGTGATGATGTGTGTAAGTGATTATGTAAAGTTTGTTGGGCTTACATTTGTGTATTATGACAGTTTACAATGTAGCACTTATTGTCTTGAGGTTCGTCCATTTGGTCAAGAAAACAATTCTCCTTGGATAAAGTTTGCTATATCGCTTTTTTTTTTTGCTTTTTTTTTTGTATTTTTACAGAAAATAATTCTATACCTTGGTTGCTGAAGGAATTGTGTCCAAATAAGATTTACCCTTAATTACTTAAGCGATTGCAGATTGCACTATTATCAGGTAGAAATAATACGTTTAGAATGATTTGAGCTGTGAAGATTTAAGCAGTCACAAGATCCGAAAACGAGATTCTGTTATTTCAATAAGAACTTCAATTACTTAGAAATTAAATTATACACTTTCTCTGTTTTTTTTTTCTTTCTTTTTTTTTGTCACTGACGAATTCATTCAATTGCAGAAAAGATTTTTTGCCGCTAATTAATGGCATGCTTTTTCTAATTTATCTTGCTTATTTATTTAACAATATGTTCGAATTTAAATATATTAATATTCATTTGTGGAACATACGTTTTGCAGATCTGACGAGAGCAGTCATGAGAATTGCTCGATGACCTTGACGAATTGCTCTGAGTGTATTTGTGTGCATGTATGTACGAATGAAGTTATGCACCATCGATACTACGAAGAACACACACATACACATTCCTTTCTCATAATTCGATTTCGAAACTTTTAGAATATGCTTGAGTAGGTCATGTCTATCTTACGCACGTTTATAAGAATATTTTGCACAACAGTATGACGCCTCTATTCCTCATCCATAAACATTTATTTGTACCAACTTCACATTTCTAGATTATTTAGGTCGTTACATTGAATTCGTACGTGTAATTTTGGTGCACTTTTGGTATACGTGTAATTTTGGATATTTGACAGTGAAAGATGTAATTGTGTATTATAAGGTAGATAATAATGCAGGTATAGATCGAATCTGAATTGAAGCAAAAAGTGGAAGTCAAAGAAGAGTGGTTCATGCATGTTATGAATATTATGAATATACTGTTCAGCAGTTGATAAGTAATAGTATTCATTAGGATACATTTTCATCTTTTTCACTTGTTTCTGTGATTTATCATCACCCAGAAGGATCACAGTTTGTGGCTAAGTTTTTGTAAACTTCAGCGGAATCTATCAGCAGTAACTGCTTCAGTGCCTTCTCCGTCAATTCTTCACGCTGATTTAGGATTCTTTTCCCATCTTCTATGTTTACTTTTGTTAACATGAATTTACCCCTCACAAACTCCATATAACAATTAGTCTCCACATGCAGTGATATTAGCAATAGCATGGGCATTCGAATTGTTTGTTAAAGATGTTTTGTTGAGTGTTAGTTGGAAGCAAAGGTGGATTTTGCTGATGGCAGGTAGACAGGCAGGTATTGGGATGGTTGGTTGGTATGGTACCACAAACTTCTGTTTATTGATACTACTACTGATGCTATTTCAAGTGTTGGTCTAGAGAAGCAAAAGTAATAACGCTGGTGACGATGACGATGATGCGATGCGAAGCGTGCGATTGACAAACATTGACAAACATTGACACACTTATAGGCGGCATACACATATATGTATATATATTTATGTACAGAAAGATTGGGTAAATAACCTACAGAGAAGCCCGAAAGAAGAGAAGCAACAAAAAGAAGCGCAAGCTATCTCAGTCGTAACTTCTAGCCACGATCATCATCATATTTATTCCATCTTCGCTTCTTACTACTTGCTGTGCCGTCCGCTGTATATTTGCGTGTGAGTGTATATGCATGTGCATGTATGTGTGTGTATGTGGGTATGTTAATGTACATAAGTTACTAACAACGCTCGAGCAAATCCATCATAATACTGAACAACACAAAACACACATACATAGATAGCATCGGGCGAGAGCATTGCAAAAGAGAGGCGATAGGGTGACAGAAGATGGATGAGGAGAAGAAAGGAAGATCAGCAAATATGATGATACCTTCCGCTGGCTGTCTCAACTGTATATGAACCGATTTATGTATTAGAAACTTCTTTGCGTTCACTAGAAGGTCATCAAATTCGGTCGTCTATAATCCATCTAATTATTGTTTCATCCGTTCAGTTTCGTCCACCGTTCTCTTTTCATTTTTACGTAGAATTAAACTGCAAGCATGAAGTGATCATTTGGGTTTTGTTTTTTCGTTCTTTTTCTTTTTAGTTACGTTATTACTTCGCGGCTAATTGTCGATTGCCATATTGTTTTACGTATATCAATTTGCTTACTATAATTTCCAGTTTATGTATTTCTTTTCTTTTTTTTTGTTACGTTTTGAAAGAGATTTCGATTTAGGTTCAGTTAGTGTTAATTCTGTTAATAAGCTCGATTAGTAACTGACTGGTCAACTGCAGCAAACGGAATCAAGTAAAGAAATTTTTTGATATTTACAGAAATAGTTTGCAGCTAGAACAAGCTGGCTCGTCAAATTGGCGGATGAAAGAAGAGCAGCCGCTTGATTTTGCGGGACCAACAACAGCTTCATCAGCTTTGTCAAATAATCGAGCAACACAGTCAACAGTGGCAAGCACTCATCCATCTACAACAATTTGTCAAGGATGCTTGGAGATCAAAAAGTGAGATCTGGAATTCTGTTTCGTTACATTTAGTTTATTTTCGAGATTTGTTCAGCTATTTCGGCTGGCTGAGCAGTTATAACTAATGTGCATGCAGATCGCCACGATGACCATCAGTTGTGTCGACTACGGTTTGATATAGATTGGTGTAGCCTGCAGTGCTAAGCTTCCTTTCATATTTGAATACGATTCGGTATACATTTCAAAGCGCTGGACAGTTTTTCCTTCTCCCAGTAACGGTTAGAGGACTGATCAAAGAAGTTATCACTAATGTAATGAATTTATAAAAGAAGTAAGTGGTAAATAGTCATCTAAAATGAAATGGCTAGTAACACAACATAGCAGGCATAACGAATTAGAAATTATCAATTTTGGTATAGTATGGAATGCATTTGATGGATTTAGAGTATTATTTGAAATGATTCTATTAACGTTTAGATTTATGCTCCCTTAGTTTCTCCACTTTTTATTATTATCGACCACATTTTCATTTTTGGAATGTACGATCATCAGTACTTGCTTGGTAGTTAGATACTTTTGGAAACGCAATCTCAACTATTCCTCTACTGATTCTTTTCTTTTTTCTGTCAAGTTGTCAGAAAAATCTATTACACCATAAAACGTCTTCATAAAACGGGATGTTATCAGAGTTGCATATCAATGACAGTATTGCTATAGTGTTTTCGAAGTTTTTGCTAGAAATGTAAAATGACACTACATATCATTTTTTCGATATTTCGAAGCCTCGAAATTGTTTTCTGTTATAAGGTGATAAATTGCTGAATTATAAGTAACTATACCTGGGAATTCGAAGTTTTCCAGCCTTTGAAGTTTTCACCCGTTTTAAAAGAACATCTATTCATTTGCATCAGTAATGTTTTGAATATTCTATTTTCAGAGAAGTGCAAGAAATGAAACAGCATTTCGAGAGAAATATGCAAGCTCTTATCAATCAGGTTTGTGCTGCAACCGGTAATGAACCGGTTAATACTTTGGCAAGCTCTTCGTCAACTCCTCGAAAGAATGCAGTTACTCCTGAATGCCCTGTTGCGTTGAGGCCATTGCCTGCATGTCAGTTTGTTTTCTAGATTTTGTAAAATGGCTGTTTCCAATAGCTTCTGCTTTCTTTTCAAAAACTTATGGCCAGCATTTTTCTGAAATTTGGATGTGGAGTCCATACGTTTTGAATTCAGCGAATGACTGAACTTGAAAAGCTTTGTATCCTTTTGTTCACCGTTCACCTTATCCGAAAAATCCATTAATAAGCATAGGTGCATATAGTATATATTTGATCTTTTGGCGGTATTCTTCCATTTGAGGCCATTTATTTTCTATTGGATTTATTTATTTCAGTGCCAAGCCCATTGCTGCAATGGAATCCTTGGCTGTTTCCATCACTTTTGCAACAAACAAATCCAATTTTACCACCGAACCTGCAGGAACAGCTACAGCTTGGTTCAATAAAAAGATGGAATTCATCGAATCTTGATCGAAAATGCGACTCAAATGGTAATATTTAAGGAATGAACAATGAAGACCTTTAATTGAATTTATAACAATATTGGTCTGAAATAATAACTGGTCTGTATAAATAAAAGTCCATGTTGTAGTAATTATTATAGAAGTTATTAATAACTTGATAATTCATTAGAAATAACTGAATAGAATATGTACTCTTCGAATAGGAACATTGTGCCGGCAGGTTTTCGAACTCATAGTAAAACAATTGTTTTCATTATTTTAGAAACATTTCTTGTATCTGATCACCTTATTTTACCCTATAAAGTAATAGATATGGAAATAATTCGCTGTTCAAGTGAAGCAATATGTTTTGATGTTTTTATTGAAAAAAATTCAGGTGATGCACAAATCGATCCCGTAAGCATTGACAACAACAGCGATATATGTTCAACATCTGTTTCGGCTACTACTAAGAGTGTCATTAGCAGTACAGATGTGAGTTCTCAAAATAGGATTTCGGTTTTTTATATTAACATCTACTGTTTACACAGTAAATGATTTGGCAATTGAGAAGATGTGCTTTTTTGTTTTCTCATATCCACGATTAAAACCGCTCTTAACAAACTGTAATTGTTCTTGATAATCATTTTATAATTGTGTGTTGCTTGCGCTTCTGCATTCTAATTAGGATTAGCAAAGCATTTAGGAAGTTCGTATCTTATGCACCGTTGATAGTTTTTAATTTTTTTACAGAATGCAGCACATGTGTTCGCGTCGAAGTTAGATTCGCTATCTTCACTAAATCCTTTGCTTCTGCAACAACAGTTGCTACAACAACTAGTTGTGAATGGTCAGGGCCATTTGGGACAATCGTCATCAACGCAGCTGCATCACATTCAACAGCAGACTCGGCAAGAACAACAATCTAAGCAGGATCATCCTGCGCAGCTTCACCTAAATTCTACGAATGTCGTTGATCAGACAGTATGTTGTTTTAATTGACCATTTGTCTCATTTAAACGAATTTTGTAGGAGCCTACTTTTTTGTCAGAATTTAAGCTACTAAAGCATAAAATTATATCATTCGAAAACAGTATCCTGAATTGCTTTACTAACAATTTAAAGAAATGTAATTGATGAGAGGTTCATCGTACTGAAGTCCTAAGCTTTAAAGGAGGAAGTATGATATTTTAACGAATTGTTTCAGCTAAGCTGCGGTATACCGGCTCATTTGGAAACATTAGCTGGACGAAATCAGCAAGCTCATCAACATCTGGTTCAACAGATGTTAAATAGTAATCAGGGTTCCCAAAATGCATTAGTGCGACAGCAGCGACAAAATCTCACGACTGCTTCACCCTGTCGAAAGGTATTTTAATAGTGCTTCAGAAGTATCCTAGTTGATTTCATGGAAATAGAAGAATTTTGAATTACTATCATTTATTAATGACTTATTTGTCTTTATTAAATTTCCACTTTTTTTTTCTTTTTTTTTTTTTCAGAAACCTGTGTCAGATGACTATGTGAAATTCATACGTCAAAAGGGCATTTCTCAGAGCAGCATTTCAGATATAAAAATTCCGGTGCCCCAAGCTTATCTTTCAGATCCAGGTAATACATTTCTGCAATTGCTTTTTAATTTCTAATTATCAGATTTTGAGAATGTCTTGGATTTGTTTCTAGTCATTTTAAAATGATTTGAGCGTGAATTCTTTGATTTCATCCCCTTTTCAGGTTTTACACCTTGTAGTGAAGAACAAATTGTTCATCAATTCCATCAGAATCGTCGCTGTGATGATGATGTGCGTAAGGCAATGGCGTTTCTCTCCAAAATGTTGGCTGAAAAGCGGGTATTTGGTACCAAGCTAATGGCACAAACGACTGTTGCTGGTCCAAATCATTCAACTTACAAAAATCTTCCTGAAGAAGGCATTCACTATATTGCTTGTAAGTTTTTAAATTAAAAAGAAAAAAATGGGGATTTTCAATAAAATCAAATTCAGGACAAATTAAATGATTTCTTTAACGGTCCACTGTCAAAAGTTGATGGCAAAATAATTGATAATTGAATGAAATTTAGATCAATTTTCCATGGACCATCATATTGCAGATGTGTGTCGTAAAGTGATGATGCATCGAATTCCTAATGAGGATGAATTTTGGGAAGTGTTTCGTGATGTGACGCGTAAATTGGCTGCTCGTTGTCGACGTGTACGGCATTCGAAGAAGACAAGAAGTGAAGAGCGTGATGCTAAACGACTTCGTGAAAGCAGTGCCATGGAGCATCATCGCCATCATCATTTACAGATTAGTGCCACGGGTGCTGTTGCTGTTGATAATGACACTTTGAAAGCTACTGCTCCTCTTCTTTCCAATTTAAAAGGTAATGCGACAGATACTTTTAATACAGCTCTGGAGCATCGTTTGCAGGTTAATGAAGAACATCTGAAAGGTATCCAAAGTACCCCATTGCAAGCATCATTTAAGCCCGATACTAGTGTTGCTTGACATCTCTTTGCTTTTCTGTTCTAATTTAGGACATAAACGATGCAATTTAGCAGTTTTTTTCTTTAAATATGTGTTCAAATCACATTTTTCAGTTACAGTTATATGATTGTTAATCAGGTTAATAATAACGGTGACTGTTACTAGTTGGAGCTAGTAGCGAATCAGAGGTTCTCCTTCCTGAAAATTTAAGTCCATGTCAGGTAGTTCCGTTCTAGAATCAGATCTTTATTCATGCAGAATTTTTGAAATTGGCATAGAACACAAAACGGAAGTTTGGACGATTCATTTAATGTTTCCCGTTCCATCTTTTGGTTTTCTGCTAGCTAAACTTTGCATACAATGAACAATTTTTTTTTCTTTTTTTTTTTTTTTTTTTTAAGCAGTCATGTTAATGAATCGTTGATTTGTGCTGTTTTTAGAATGTGACCCAGTGTGGTGCTGTTTGTTACTGTTCACCTCTTTGTTCTTTTCAGGGATCTTTTTAACGAAGTTACGATTTTTATTTCATTTTTCTGGTTTCACCTCAGGTGTTGTTCTATTTTCCATTTCAGGTACCAACTCAGGTCCATTTTTGTCATCTGTCTTTATTCTTTTTTTTTTTTTTTTTTTTTTTTTTTTTTTTTTTTTTTTGAATTTATGTTGTCAGTATTAGATCAATTTTTTCCTTACAGAAAATTGTATATTAGATTCAGATCAAATTTTGAAAATTCTTTGCATTTTTTTTTTTGTCATGAATGCTTTGCTCTGTTCAGTTAAACAAACTCGGTGTGTTCTTTTCTATTTCACTATGCTGTCGTCATGTTATGATTTGTTGAATTTTTTATCATTCGCTTTTTCTCATCATGAAAAACACATATTAGGCCAAACTTAAATATGCAAGCTTACAATTGAAATAAACTTACGTACTTATTTAGAAACTGAAGGAGTGTAACATGGGAGATGCAAAGCTCAATTTGAGAATATTTGTTAACCCATCATTTGATGATTTAGTTATGAAACAGGTTAACAGTTTGTATAAGACATATTATGGAGAAAGAGATATTTTTTAAACTGAAATTTTAAGGGGAGACGCTTTAGACTTAAGAAAAGCAGAATATTATCTTTAAAGTCTGGCGCATTCGCTGCAATAAACCTTGTTTCCTAAAAATGTCCAGTTCTTCATATTATCGTGTTTTTCAATTTTGAGAAAATGCAAGATGGTCATTGTATGTTTATGTGCGCGTGGCTGGTTAATGCATTTTGCTGTTACTCAGGAATGTTCTTGTTATTTTTTTCCCATTCGTTGTACTATGACTACCTCAGGTCCAGATTAATTTTTGTTTTGCATCGATTTCATTTCCACACATTTTATTTGATCTGTGGTCTCTTTATCTCGGGAATTTTTATTCTTTTCGTTTGTTTATCAAGAATATAGCAACTCACTTTTTGAGCAGATCCATTCAACATAGAGTTTGGATTGAGTTTTATCTTAGTGAGTTGGAAATTTGTCACAAGGTCTAGTTTTTTCTTTCTATCCGTGTTTTGATGATTTTCCTTCATATGATGTTGGTTTTCTTGTTCACTTTAAACGCATTGTGTTTTCTGGCTCTCAGGGATGTCATTTCAAGCATATTTGCTAATTTCTTGCATACTATTGCCCTCGTGGTATCTTGTTTACATCAGTATTTTCGATTTGAGTCGAGAAAATTTCGAAATTTCGACAATTTTTGCAGATTGGGGTCTTCGCAAGTTATTGTTTCGTTAATTAGGACACACTTAGTTTAATGATTTTTTAAAGTACTGGAGAAATCTGATTGATCTTGTGAATATCCTATAACTGCTATTATTCTTTTCCTGTGGTTTACTTTTAATACTTAGCTGTTCTACCTGCAATTTTTTGCATTCCTCGATATCACCTCAAACACCATTCATTTTCTTGAATCATTTCTTAAGGACTAGCTTTGACAAATGTTTCGCATACGATTTAATTTTGACATTCCAAAATTTTCAAGAAAGAACTTCTTCGATTTGCTACCTTCTTCACTATGTGGGAAAGGATGAACTAACAGTGAATAAGCTTGCAAAAGTGGAAAGGGAACATATGGGAATTTGCTTGCGAAAATTTCCATATTTGTAGATTGGGTGTAACTGCTAGTCCATTTGCCGGATTATATGTTAAACATTTATTACGTCGAATTTCCTCGGAAAGTGCAGATATGTTACGGTATTCGGTGATTTTCCATTTCATATCGTGTATTTTCATGAATTTTTTTTTGACGTTTGTGTCTTGTGTCACATAAAATTTGCTGGTTTATCAGTTATCACGCAAGTAAAATAGGTAACCTTCCACGGCACATGTTATCAAATGGAAGAGAATAAGACTGCAAGAATGAGATAACATGAACATAATGTTCTACCATTATTGCAAAAACTACGGCAT
>JAOVVO010000978.1:0-23593 GCA_028564675.1 Onchocerca lupi | reverse complement strand
TCAGAAATCAGTTAATTTAAATTGTTGTTTTCTGGGATTATTTCATCATTTGACATGTCCTTTAAAAAGAAATTTTACAATTAAAGACTTATTTTCGTTTATCAATTCTTTCCAATTGTTATTATCACAATTATGAATTATTGTCGTCCAACAGTTTTTTTTAAATTTTAATTTATCACTATCATATTTGTTTATTTTTTCCATTTTGGAAATTTCATTTCAAAGGAATCTTTTATTTTACTTAGAAAAGAAAGAAATGTAATTTTCATTTAAATTTTAGCTAAAAGATTCCATTGATTTAATCAATCAATGAAAAATCAATTTATCTTTTTATCAGAAAAGTAATGAGATAAAAATAAAAGTTTGTTTTGCATTTTTCCATATTCTTGTAGAAATTTGAAAAAAGAAGTCAAATTTGTTTGTTTTATGATAATGGCTTTTGCGCACTTGTCATTCTGATTATTATTGGAAAAAGGAGCAGTTAAGTTCATTTTTCTTAGTGCAAATCTCTCATAACACTATATTTTCCAAAACATTTTGCTTGAAGATGCAGTCATTATCCGGCTTGATGCTTTTCAAAATTAATATTGAATCTTGACCATCAGCTTTTTCAACATTATAAAGATCTTCATTTCCACCTTAGTTTTAAGGGTGATTCGAATAGTCTTGCAACGATTGGTATTGCATCGGGATTTGCTGGTGTGGAAATCTATCCACCGGTACATATTGCTATACAAATTATGTTTACTGCTTATTCTGGATCATTATTGATAGTATTTGGTTGGTGGTAATATTCAGTTAATAAATCTGTTACATCAATTTCATTATCACAGAAGCGAAATGTATTACTTTGTTGGATATGCTTTGTGTTTGTTATCTTCTAATACAAGCATCATTATCATCTCTTCATTTGGTCTGTTTTTGCTCCAAATTTTTCGTATGAATTTGCTCATCTTGTGACATTTACAGTAATTAGCATTCTAACTTACATACTGATAGATGAATTACAAATATAATAATAAATTTGTCCAATGATTAATTTATGTAATTTTTAATTTACTACATAAAACGAGTCATTGATTGTTAATCATAAGTTTTGAATATGTGAAATAAACATAATTATATAGATTATCTTCAAAATTTTCCTTCTTATCTTCTTATGAAGACGATTCGATTTACTAAGTTCACTTAAACTGGCCTATTTATGTTCATTTTTATAATTGCCCAAAATATCAGTATTCAATTAATTTGTATTATATCTTATTTGAATATTTATTTAAGATTCATCCAGTACAAAAGTATATGATTCAAATATAACTGAAGTCTACATGCAAAACTTAACCTGAATTTATCCAGGGAAGAGGAGGCTAATCTTGATAGCCTATTTTATACATTTCTCTGATAATTTTAACTGTTAAAATGCTGAAATGCTATGTTTATTTTTCTTAATTTCAAATCAAACCAAAAATAAAGTTTTCCGCATTTAAATTCTATGAATAGAATCGCAAGTGATAATTTCGGCACCGTAAGGAATTTCTTCAATGTGATCATATAACACTCCCTGTACAGTGAATAACATGATAATCAATATTTGGATAATTTAGTAAGATTTGATAAGTTATTTTCACTTCTCGATAATGTTTTTGAAATTTAAAATTTTGTAACATTTTTCACCTGTACGAAAGGGCAGGATCTATGGATGGCATCAGAGTCATAAAAATTTCGAAAATATGTTGTTGATAGTATTTTGAAATGATCAACTAATGTACGGGCATAAACAAGAATAAAATGATAAACAAATAAAACAAAAGAAGAATTGTATAGCCACATAGTTCAAAATCATATAGCTCAATATACTCGGAATACAGATCAGAATCATACTAAGAATTAGCATATTTAAAATGTCTCATTGATTAACATCGAAGATAGTGCAATGAAGAAAATTTAGCATCTTTACAATCTTACTGTTAATTGCCATTTTCATTTTTATGCTTCATTTTCAAATAGTGAACTTGTAAATTGATGTTGAATTCAACCATACAAAGCAAAATGTGTTCATAGATCATTCAAACACTAGAATTTGGAAAATATCTTAGTTACTCTAATTAAGATAATTTTTTTAGAGATTTAGAAAATGATCTTAATTACTATAATTAATTGCTATACCTGGGAAAAAATACGATGCCTGTAATCCAAATGCTGTTCTGAAAGTGCGAATTTATGAAAATATATTGTACCTCATTGGTAGCACGAATTTTGTATTATTTGCGAAGCAACCTAAAAATTCTTAAAATTTTCGAACGATCATTTATAATAATCAATAATCATTTGAATAATCATTTCAGCTGTATACATCATAAACAATTAAATTTTATATTACTTTTCTTATATATAATTTTATATACAAATAGAAAACTTCTTATTATTAATTATTCATTTAATATCAAAATAATTAATTACTTTTTTAATTTATTATCAATATTTAATGATTTTATATAAAGTGTATTTGATTAGCAGACAATCAATTTCTCTTCTGAATCATTATCATATTGCGGAGAGTTAATCATTGATGATTCATTAATTAATAATGGTAGGAATTTTATAATATCTTTTATTCGTATGTGACCAAATAAAATCAATAAATACTTTTAACAATGAGAGAGTTATTTTTCAAAATAATATCTGATTAATGATAAATATTGATTTTTTATTTTGCATTTTTTGCGAAAGATAATCAATTGCTAATTATTGTTCTTAATAAATGTCAAATCTTGCCATCATCATAAATTTAAATTTCATTCACTGTAGATTTTTTTGGTCTAGGAAAATTCATCAAAATTAAATGTTTTACAAGAAATATCAGTAAGAAATTTATCAAATTTGAAATCAAAACAAACATTAATATATTTCTCGTAAACTATAAAATAATTTTCTATTCTTATATAAATAATGTTGATGCTATTTTTTGTTTTTCAGCATACTTTATGGATCAGATCTGGTGAGCAGATGGATTAGATTGCACAATCTCTTCTGCTTATTATCCAAATCTTTTTCATTTACCATTTTTCGGCTTTTCTTTCATATTTGTCACCTTCTAGAATTTCAATAATTGTCATATGCGAAATGTCAAAAACATTCAGTTGGATGCATAATTTACGGATTATACTATACCGTAATTAATCATCTGCCATCTGTTATGTTCCAGAATCTAACCGGAACTTCTTACGCAAATAGTTCCGGCTTTTTTTTTTTTCGCAGTTCTCTAAATGTAAACATAGCGGCATATCTGTATCAATGTTATATAGGTAAAAAAGTGATTTCATAGAAGAATTCATTGATACCATTTTCATTTTATCATCATTTTATCATCATATTATCATTACTTAAAAAAGAAAAAGATAGTTTCCAATGATTGATATTTTACTTTTATAGAGTCTTGCTGCTGAAATTGCTGTTTAAATACTTGTAAAAATTTGATCAAAAATTATATCGGACTGAAATTTTTCCGATAATTTAAAGATCATATCAAAGGAAAGCTTCGATTTCCGATAATTCACAGATCAAAATAAAGCAAAATTAAAAAGGATCACTTACACATTTCGTTTTTAAATGTTATTTTTGAATCTTCAATGGTCCGTAGTTTTAAATTTTTGAAAGATAGACAATTTTTTTTTTTTTTTGGAGTTAATAAAGAAGTTTTCAATTGGAAAAATTAAAAATTTTTTTTGAATATTATGACATGTTAAAGTTTTGAATGCTGATTAAAATTATGATAGCAATAAAATCAATTATACTAAAAGTTTATACGAATCAATTTGTGTAAATCAAAAGTTTATGTAAATTCGTTTATGATAAGATATCATTCAATAAATGATTTGCTTAAACATTTTATTTATGATTACTGAATACCTATAATTAAAATTTGTAGATGAAAATGTCAAATAAACAGATTTTTGACTGAGACTTCAGATTTTGACTTTTTTCAAAGTTTTAGATATTTTATATAGTCATTGTTAATTTTCTAATGTAGCGAAATAGTTTCCGACTGGATAAATTGCGAATAAAGAACAAAGCTTTAAATGCTGATAAAAATTATGATAACGATAAAATCAATTATGATAAAAGTTTCTAAAAATCGATGAAATCGTTTATGCTAGACATATCATTGAAGAAAGGATTGCTTTAAATATTCATCACGGTGATTACTTGGGTCATCGTCAAATTCGGATATCATATCTTCGTACAATTTGGAAGATTAACTGTTGCTTAATTAATATTAGTTAAATCTTAGATTTGAACTTTTATATTGCATATTGCGAGAAAAGATGCAAAAAAAAAAAAAAAAAAAAAAAAAAAAATTTACTAATACCGATGCGATAATTGATTAATGATATGTTCATAACAATTTCACTCAGCGAAAATATATCCCCAATTACGTCCATACCAATAAGCTTTAGTTTCGGCCAAAGTCAAACTTTCGTTTGTTTTACACCATTGTCTTGGACCAGAAAGGTAAGATTGTTTAAATTAGAAAAAGATAACATTGAACAGCAAATCTCAAATAAAAGCATGTGATAGTGATAGTCTTGAAGAATGAAAATTTTTATTTTCCCATCATACTTTCAGATTTTACAATTAAATTTTGCAAATCAGAAAAGATTTTTATAATAGAAGATAATATTTGATTCGATTAAAAATATCGAATGAATAGGAATTCAGATTTCTCCGAAACTTGCGGTATTATTATGTAATTCGTCGCTGCATAGATAAAATTTTCAATCTTCTACTTTTCAATGAAGTCAATTAGTGTAATTGTCGATTTTTTTAAACAAATCAAAAACTTCAATAAAAACTAAATATTCGCTTTTCTCCAATTTTTGTTGCTTGAAGAATGGAAGCAGAAATTTTGGTCAAATAATTTCTTCCATTTGATAAAATCGGTGTCATTAATGCATCCTTAAAATAATTATAAATTTCGCTTTTTTTAAATCCTTTTTTTAATGTTTTTTATTTTTAAACGGTTATTAAATTACTCAGTTCTAGGTTACCAAGACCGAAATATTATTAATAATAATTTTTCATCAAATTTTCAATGAAACTGATTATTTAGTTGTATCAATTTCGAGTAAAATGAAGGATAGTTTAAATCCTTTCTTTTTCTTTTTTTTTTTTTTTTTTTTTTTTTGATCTCGCATTAAGTTGAAGTAAACAAATTGATTTTCATAATTGAGCAAAAAATTTAAAAAATAAATTAATTCGCTAAATTCGAAAATCTTATGCGTGTTCCAAGTTGAAATGTTAAATCAAAAAATTTTTTTGAAGGTTAAAAAAGTTTGCAGGAAGGTTTTGACTGTAATGATTAGAAATTTCATTGTTACCGTAAATGAGAAGGCAGATGCAGCATTTTTTAAATCTTATTTCTTTATATTCCAAATTTTTTATGAGAAAGTCCCAGTATAATAATACATTCCAATGTATACCAATTTTATTTGAAATCAAAATTACGAGTCAAAGATCAACAAAAAAATATCAAATAAAATTGGTATGCACTGTAGATATTATCATACTAGGTATTAAACCCGATAGCGTAATTATGGTATTAAACTTGATGTGTATATATCATTTTTATAACCATTAATGTCATATTTACCCATCAGATTCAATACCATAATTACGCCCTCAGGCTTAATACTTACTAAGATAAAATATTCCAATGTATACCACTACTACTCGATATTCAAATTGCAGGTCAAAGGTCAATAAATACAATTCCTACTTTCTTGATATATCGTTTCTATTATCATCAATGTCATAATTATGACATCAGCTTCAATAACAATAGTCAAAAATCTTACGCCATAAAATATTCGTTGAGTTGTATTTTATCTTCACCATCTGCTTCAATTCCAAACAAATTTTGGCAACCAAAATGTTTTCTTGCTTTGATCTAAATTTATTTGACTTTTGACCTTTGAGATAAAAATGCACAAATAATTGAATGAAATGACAATTCAATGATCGATTACTATTTTATTCAATTCAAATATCCATTAAGACCCCCTCTCTCTAATATGCTTTGCTAATAACTTTC
The DNA here is from genome assembly GCA_028564675.1 of Onchocerca lupi. Classification (NCBI taxonomy): domain Eukaryota; kingdom Metazoa; phylum Nematoda; class Chromadorea; order Rhabditida; family Onchocercidae; genus Onchocerca; species Onchocerca lupi. The sequence continues at coordinate 17,502 of JAOVVO010000978.1, read as the reverse complement.
TATAAAGTTCTTCGGAACAGCTTCAGTAAACAATAAATTTATATAAATCGATAATTTGTTATTGGATTTTACGAAATGTTAAGATATTTCTATCTAGAGTAGTATATCCAAAATGTCAAATTTTGGACCCCTGATCTCAATAATTTAAAAGAAAATTGAGACTTTCAAAAAAAAAAAAAGAAAAAAAAAGAAAAAAAATTTGAAAGAAATTTAAAGAAAAAAAGTTACATATCTTCTCCTTTTCGAATCGCTAAAATCTTTCAAATTAGCAGTGTTGTAGTAATAGATTAATGAAAGATATCAATTTAATACAATCGCATTATCCTGAAAATCCACATAGATTGCAGTTACACGTTGACTAGATGTTTCATCGGTCCAATAGAATATTCTTGTCGTCGGAATGGATGAAAAAGTTTCGCTAGGTGTTACTAGCCAAAACCTGGAAATTATTAAATTTTAAACAGTCTTTTACATGGACAGAATATATGAATTTAGGTGACTTGATCTAATTAGTGAATTTTGGAATAATAATATAGCAATCTTCCCAAAGTTAGCATCAAAATTATACTTTACACATGAATACTGCATACTCAATCATAAAATTGCAAATTTCCCGATATTAATGATTATATTCCGGATTATTTTCGATATTTTTTCTGAGTCATTTGTAATCATATCTTTTTTAAAGATCTTAAAGATGTTGTTGTTTTATAAAAAAAAAAGAAAAAATGTCCATTTATAAAAAAAGATTTCATGAAAAAATTTTTTTTTCCTTGAGGATCTTTTTTAAAGATCTTAAAGATATTGTTCTATAAAAATTGTCCATTTATAAAAGATTTCATGAATAATTTTCTGGAGAAATCAATTTTTCTTTATTTTATAATATTAGCAACGGGAAACCAACCAACGCATGCATTATTTCATGACGGAACAGATCAATAATAGCTTGGAAAGAGTACCATCGACGATTTAATGGACATAACATTAATCGGCTAGCTGTTGGACTAATTGATCAAAGACATTATAGTGATAAAAGTGATAAAGTTTAAGATTTGGCCATAAAAAAATCAAAGTTCAAAAAACTTTATGAGTAGTTATTAGAACATGTGCGTTGGTATTGACACGATAAACACTTTGATCACGATCATGCATGAGCCTTCATCGTAAAAAGGTCAACGATGTCAAACTATTTTCTACCTATTGATCAGACATTCATCAGACATTACTGCTGATCAGATACTCTTGAATTTTGACGAAGTAATGGAGAAGATATATTGGTGATATGTTCCTATGCTTATCAACTTATCAATTATGTACAAGTCTAATGTTTACCGTTTACCTATAATGAGCAAAGATTTTTTATTGTTGAGAGCACAAGGTGCAGCTGCAGCAAGCGAAGTATCATCTGCATGACACTTTTGAATATCTACCTTGAAAAAAAAATTATATTACTATCGAAAAATGAACTTCTCGCATGAATTTTATTAATTTAGAAGTTTTCTAGCAAAAATTTCGAAAAATCAGAAAAAAAAAACCTGTAGGAAAAGGCTTTAATAAATAACTTGCAGATAATTGTAAAAATAATCTGTAAAAAAAACCGGTAGAAAAAGTAAAAATTGACATTATAAAATTTCAAATTGATATCTTTTGTGACATCAAGCAGGTTTAATTTCTACCAATCATGTGCAGTCTCCATGAAGCATTTTTCAGTTGGCGGATGCCAATGTGTAATGCAGGATGTTAAACTTTCAACGCTTAATCGGCAATTTTCCGGAAGATACCGGGTATTTATGAGTGATTGCATTTGCATAACGGCTGATCGTAAGCCATTCTATAATTTTTCATATTTTATAGATATATATTATTAAGTAACTAGTACATTTGATCAAATTTAATTACTTACTGAACCAATCAATTATCAATCATCGGCAGATCAATCAATTATTGGCAGATCGATTAAAACAACTTAAATTTTATCGATGAGAAATATAATTATATTCATTGAATCATGCAAGTTAATATCATAATAAAGTAAGAAGTCTTTGGTAAAACGATATATTATTATCAGCGTTGATAATTTAAAAATCATTTGATCACGATCTGTTCATCAATCAATAAACTGCCAATTTCATTGTCAATTTAGTTAATCTAAATGTACCGTATTATACCAGAACAGTACTCAATAATAGAAAATATAGGCAAACTGCATATGAATTCACTCATTTCATATAAATCATAATGAATTTTGTGCAACTAATTAATTAATTATATCTATTAGAACAAGTCGCCATTAATGCAAAATTTATTGTACAAACACACCAACATAGGTGATGATAAGTGAAACAACTCATCCTGATTGATAATTCCAATACTCAGCGGTTTCCAATGTGATACTTCAATGAGCGATCGTATAAAGATAGAACCGAGAAATACCAGAAATATCAATAAATTATCCATCATTTGTAATTGTTAATAATAAAATGAAGCAAAAATAATTTTGTTTTAACATCAAAAAGCTATAACATTTTATGAATCATTTTTTGTTATTAAAAAAGAAGTAGAATCCTTTGCAATATGATACATTTATAAATATTCAAATGAATTTATGAAATTTTGGCATTTTCTCGCAAATTTTGTGAAATATTTTGCATCATTGGAAGAAAAAAGTATTTTTAATCAATTCGATTCCTTATTGGATTGATAAATTTTAATGATAAGTTTGACTGTAGGACAATATATCGAATAAAAGAAATAATGAACAATTTAAAGCCTAAGTAACCGTAAATTTCATATATTTATTTTTTATTTTTTATTCTAATTTTTTCCATTTCAAATGTCATATATTTATTAGAATTTCTTTCGCTTCTTACGTCATTTGTTACATCACGCGAAATTTCATACGTCCATTTCATATTCCTTTACTTCAAATCACACAAAATTTGTAACGTTTTAGGTGAATGTTTCCGTGAAAAATAAATCATCGAAGAAACAAAATTATTTGTCATCATTTCATTCAAATTAACTTCTCATTTAAAATTTGCAACGATGATATTTTCTGAAATGAAAAAATTATTGAATCAACATTAATTCTATTTTACATGCATAGATTCTACGGGTAGTATCATTTTGATGGATTGAACAATGGAATGAAAAAGTTGAATTTAGAATTACAAATTTTTAGATTGATAGTTAATTAACGTGCTCTTCTGTTTTGCTGTATTTTTATAAAGTTGCAATTCGTTAAATTAATGATTAAAATAACATCTTTTGGTATACCTTTATTTTTAAAAAAATTCAATTTTTAAATTAATAATTAAATTGACATGTTTCGCCACTCTTACAAAGTTGCAAGATGAAGTTACAATTCACTAAATTAATAGTTAGGTTAGCACTTTTTTCCAGTGTACCTTTAATTTTCATTAGTAAAAAATTTGCTTGATAAGAGATGAATGATAAGAAGAAAGAAAATTAATTCATTTTTTAAAAAATTTATTAATTCAGTCAAAATTTCTGAATTTAATAATTGAATCAAAATTTATTCGTTTTTTTTCTTTCTTCTTTTCTTAATTTATTTTACTTACTATTTGATGAACCAGATGATAAATTCTCAATTGTGATATGATAGTGATCTTCTCTTAATAAATAACTAATTAGAATTGGATAATAATTAAAGCTATCCGGCTGATCATTTATTGGTAGCACAAAATGAACATATCAAAAAAAGATCAATTGTATTTGTGCTTATTACACCTTAATTGTTTTGTTTAATTAATATATAATTATTGATCAGATAGGATATATCAGACTTTCTACTATTCAACTGATATGTCTTATCTGATCAATAGTAACGCAATATAATATACTAAGAAATGAATTTTTTTCATGTTAAACAAATAAAAATTGAAAATGAAAGCATCTTTTCGTTTTCAGAAATGCAATTTATAATCATTTGCATGTAATTGATATTTTCAAATCGAGCATCAAGCATTTTGATATGCTTGAAATTGATCGCAGTAAATGATAACAAAAAATATGAGCAAATATATTTATATCATTTTATTTACTTATTTATATGATTGCTTCCGAAAACACTAAATTTTCTAATCTTCAAAGCTTTGAACCCCAAGTTCAGTCAACTTAAATATTCTTGACATTTTATTGCTAATGAAGAAAGAACGATACCATAATATTGATTTAATTACAAACGATGACATTTGACATTAATTATTTTCTTCCGTCAATTCCGTTAGCTGCTTTTCTTGCATCATTTTTTCACAGTGTAAAATTAGTTTTCGCATATTGTCTGCTTCAATTTTTCTTTCGATCATAAATTTTTAATTTTCATTCATATCAACAAAGTAAAAAAAAAAAAAAGAAATTATCATAGATAAAAAAAACTTTTTCTTTCCTACCAAGTGAAATTCATTTCTTGATTTGTATTTTCATGAAGAATGTATTTTGCATCTGTATCTTATAGAAAGTATTAATTTCATTTCGTTTTTAAAGAAAAATAAAAGTTGATTGATATTGAAAGTTGATTGTATCATTTAATCGTATTTGTATTATCATAATCATGCGAATTAAATACTTTTTGCATCAACTAGCCCCGAAAATGGATGACGATTGAGCGGAAGATTGATACTTTAACTCAACATTTGGTTCATCTCATAGCGTGCTATTTCTATTTATTAGAAATAGCCCACGTGGAGTACACATTCAATGTCTACGCTTCATCTAAGCAAACCAGACGTCACACTCATTGAAAGTTTGAGAAAAGGTTTAAGACGTTTCATCCCACAATGCCTCTAATTATTCGCTTTTCCGAATATAACAGCTTCATTACGTACCTCAGCTCTCCTGAACAAAACCTCAGAAGGAACCAGTTATTAGATTGTTCGATTAGTCTTTCGTCCTACACCAAATTGAGACGATCGATTCGCACGTCAGAATCATTCCGAACATCACTTTAATAAATGATCAAATTTTTAATAATTTCACATTCAGGCAACTAATGAAAATAATATGCTCTGTAAATCCAAAATTTTCGATAATTTTACGTTTTGTTGAATGCTTATGCATATACAAATACATATACACAAACTATTAGCTCCATTATTTCTATGCATAATTTCTGTACGATTTTAGAAATTTACTGATTAATTGTTTATTAATAAAATATCTGTTTCTTTAATTAGTTGATTAAACTGAAATAAGCGTATCTGATATTATCAACATTTTTGCAAATTCAACATGTTGAAAAATAAATCAATACCATTGTATATTTTGTCATTTTTTGAGCATGCAAAAAATCTAAAATAAATCCTTAAAATTAAATTTTTGGAAAAGGTAAGAAAAAATAAAATAAAATTCTTATCTGTTAAAGTAGAATTAATAAAATGTAAAAGATTTTGCAAAGTGTTAAGCTTATATGCTATATTTTATTAAAATGTAAGGAATTTGCAACTTCAGAAATATAATAATGTTACAATAATAGGTATCTATTTGAAAAAAATTAGATATTTCAGAAGTTCAGAGTTTTTTCAAAAAAAAAAATTTAATCAGTACCTTATTTACATCTTTTTATTATCGATCATATCACGAAATATTAATTATAAATCAAAGATATTCGCAGAGGTATTTATGTAAATATCATATAATTTTTTGTCTGAGATGAAAGAACTTGGGAGATTCGAAAGATATTTCACCAATGATTGGAAAATTGTTTGAGAAGCTTCTAAGTCTTTAAATTAAGTTTATTTCATAGATGTTTCAAAAATTCAAAAACTTTTTCATCATATTTATATCATGAAAGAAACTTCGAATTATATACTTTAATATGAAAATGAATATTATCAAAGATTGTTTAGAGCAAAGTAATATAAAGTGAAGTATTGTTCTCATTTTAAATTTAAGTTTGTGACAGCAAATTAAATATTCAAAAATTGCATTAAATAACAGAAACTTCGTGCAGTGTGAATTGCAGCAGCGTGTATTACGCAAAAATTTTTTTGTGCTAAAATGCTTCTAATAAAAAGTAAAATATTCTAAAGACAATGAAAAATCAGTTCGTAAGTTAAACTTTTGACTTCGTTATACTATGAAACAAAGTTGATTGGAATTTGGAGGAAAGTAAATGAAATTTGAAAAGCAAAAACTTTGTTATCAATGAAAAACCCGCCTTTTCTTTCATATGCTGCGAGCTATTCCTTTATATAAGTCAAAAGATAATAAATAATTCATTTGAATAATCAAAGAAATAAGCAAGCATATCTTGAAAAAGTATTAAATTCTATTTATAACATTCATACATGTCACTTCAGGAATATTTCTAATTTTATCGTAGTAATCATTTATCAATTTATCATCAAGCCATTCTGTTTACATTTATCCATTTATTAGGTTAAATTAAACTATCCGGACATATTTGTTGTTCAAAATAAGAAAAATGTGAATCATTCTTAAATGAAAAATATTTGCATATATTCTATATTCCAGAGATTTGAAAGTAATACAGATAATTTAAACTCTGATTTGATTATTAATCTTTGATTAAGAAATATTTTGCATATTTGAAACCAGTCTTTTGATTCTCTATTTTGTAATTTGACTAAAAAAATAAAAAAACTAGCCTTATCTTCCTATCAATTAATGCTATGAATTATTCTTCATATAAAATGAAAGATAATAGATAATTTATTTGAGTGATGAAGTTTTTCAAAATTAACTTTTCAAAATTTCCATTCATCAAAATGAAAATTTTCTTATCAAATAAATGTTCACTTTACTTGCTTCCTCTTACCTTTTCATTTTTTACTCTCCTTTTACTGCAGTAATTGTTTCACATTTCCATCTTTTGTAAACAAAAATTGAAAAGGAACTAAATTTAAATTCTACCTGTTAACTTTATTATTATCAAACATAATAATTATTCATAATTTACTTTTTCTCTTTCTCTCTCTTTTTTTTTCTCCACATATATATTTTTTGATTACAAAAATTTTTCCAAAAATTTTTTCATGATCAAAATACAAAAATTGTTTAGTTTATTTTTTGGGGAATGAATGTAACTGCATCTGCTTCTAAAAAATGAAACTATTGAAAATCGTTTATATGCTTATTCTTGTCATTTCTTTTTTATTTTTTTCAGACTTTTTTAGTAGAATTTTTGCAAATAATATTTTTCTTAAAAAAATTGTTAAAAGAAAAAAATTTATTGTGAATTTAATATCGACCGTTTCTGAAATAATTATGATAAATAATCGAATTGAATAAAAAAAAAAGATAAATTAAGATTAGGATTATTTTTTTATCTACAATTTATTATCTAATACAAAGCAAATAAAAGTATTGAAATCACGAATTAGAAAAGATTCATTCAATAATTAAAAATATTCAGTCAATAATGCCCTATGGAAAACAAGTAAAGATCACTTGAAATTCATCTTCAATTATGAATAAAAATTTAAAAATATGACTAATTAAAAATTTCATGAAAATATTCATTTAGTAGGAAGTACTTTAGAAAAAGGTAAAATTTTTTGCTCGTTCCATTAAAAATCGTAAATTACCGAATGCTTATCCAAAATAAATGGAAGTGATTCTTGGATTAGATTTCATGAAGATGACATAAGAGAGGAAAAGTCAAAAATTGTCGGAAAAACCGGAAAGTTATAATTAATATAAACAAGAAATGGTAAAGTTCAAGAAACACATAGTTTCAAATGGACCAATAAGTTGGTAAACATGTTTGTCGTTAAAACAATGAACGAAAGGAAAGCATGTTTCCCGCCAAAAAGCTCCGATCAACAACTAAACAAAGCGAGGTCATGAGGCGACGAATCATAAATCGGGTAAGAAGAATGAATCCCGGAAGGATATAAAAAGTTCAGATTCTGGAGCACAGTCAGTTCTGTTTGGAGTTCAATAGCAACAGCAGAAATTCGGAACGACACGGCAGACGGATCATCAAGAAGCAGTATTCTTTTCTATGAGTTACAAGGGAAAGAATACTGAGTGATAAGTTATTTGGATATTCTCGGATAGATTTTTGTTCGTAATTGTTCCGTTGCTTATAAATTTTTTCTTCAAACAGGATTCGTCTTTGTCACAAGATATATAATTTAAAAAAATTTTCGCGACAAAATGGTGCCCGAAGTGAGGTTCATAATGGCAGCAAATATCATCGCAAAGATAGAACCGGTCAAAGAAAGGCTGGAATGCTTGCTTAAAGAAGTAAATTCAGAAGCAGCTAACGAGATCCAAAAAATGCCCACTGAGAAAACATGAAAGACTAAGGAAGGAAAATATGAAGAGATTACGAAAGGAGGCACGGAATCATTCCGAATACTCCAGAATGTAAAAGAAATGGTTATAACGCTGACTGCCGAAAATTGTCCAGAATTTAAAAGAAAGTTAACTTTTAACTTAAAATGACAGTTAGTGACTTTGTTTTTGGTCGTGAATAATTGTGCTGCATGACCAGTCTAACTCATTTAAACTCTTATTCTTGCCCAATAAATATATATATAGAAGCAGAAACTAGATTGAATTGCGATTGAATCCTATTAGTAATTATCTCAACTAGGTTTTTTGGATGTCAAGAAACTAATTGAAACTTTGGACAAGGTTCTTTTCAGTCCACGAGAACTTGTCTCAGTTATCTCGCTTTTTCGTATAAAGCAAAAAACCAACAATCAAGCGCAGGACTAAAAAAAAAAAAAAAAATGATACACATGATGAAATTCAACCGTCTCATACAATTAGGAATAAATGGGTTGCTAGCAAATTTTCATTAAGGAAGCACAATATTAAATGAATAGTTGATTAAACATCAAAAACTACAATTTAGAGTGATAAGAATGATTGAATTATGTATTCCCGCAAACAAGGAAATTGATTCCATAAGAAGGAAAAGTTTCATGGCAAAGAGTGTTCTTATATGTCGCTCCTTCACACTTTTAGTTCTTCGTGCGATTGTTGATTCCTTTATCATTAGTGTTGTCTGGTCATTTCGGGGTTCTGTTTCGTCTATTTTCAAGGGAAAAGCGCATTGATTGATCAGTTGAGTTGTCTTCTATTTGGCAGTTTTATTGTTGCACTTCTTTCTTTCTATCCATTCTTGATTTTTTTTTCATATTGTATTGTATCAGTTGTATTGTTGCTAATTGCCATACACCGCGATGTGGTTCAAGTTTATTTGATGAAAATATTTCATTCTCATGAGGAGTTCGCTTTTTTACTGCTCTAAGGGAAGTCAGTACCTTTTGTGTGCGTTCTCGAAGGCTAGTGAGAGATTCCTCTTTCCATGTTTTCCAAAAAACATCCAATGATAGAGGAATATTGAAACAATATTTAAGTAATTTGTTTTTGGTGTTTAATGAATATGGAATATATTCGTCATTATCTTTACTATCAGCATTAGTTGGGATGTCCAATGAAGCATTAGGTGATAAAAACTCAATATATGATTCTGCATATGATTCTCAGTTATAAAGTTCTACGTAGATCAATGGGCGAGAATTTAGTATTGCTTCGATTTCTACTATTGAAATTATTAATTCTCCTTCCTTCAAAAGTTTCCCTGTCAATTGCTCTTCTTAGGACCCGTTTGGTGAATCCGATGATTCATTTGTATACATCTCCACCCCATGATGCATTGAGTTTTGTATTCTTCCATATTATGCCCTTTGCGGCCAGGAAATTAACATTTTCTTTCATAAGGATTCTAAATACCAATTGCAACTGGCCGGTATTATCGCTCAAAATTAAATTTTGATATCTGAAAAATTTTTTCGATCGACAAGTTTTCTAAAAACATACAAAAAACTCTGACGGTTAAATTCCGTACTAAATTCTGTACTAATTTTGATGAAATATATAAGAAAAAGTCATATATCTCTTTTTGCTGTTCCATGATCAGATTTGACTGGAAGCGGATCCATGTATCTAAACCAGTTTTTTCGAAGGTTCTTGACTGCTTCACTCGTGTTTCAGGAAACATTTTGGGTAGTTTTAATGGTTTAACTCTTCAGCGCTCACAACCCATACATGAAGATATAACACGTCTGACTGCAGGATCATCCATCAGGAATCCAAAATTTGCATCTTAATTCGTACAAAGTATGAGCTATTCCCTCGTGATATAAATTTTCATGTTGCTGTTTAATGAGAAGCTCAATAATGATGTTATGATTTGGCAAATATGATATTTACTTTTACTATCTAATTCCGAGTTCTCAAAATCACCCTTTGATCTTCACACTTTATCAATTTCATCTTGGTATAAATTTCATGTAGCTATTCGTTCTTCGGTTATTTCGGCCGATTGCGCTTGACCATTCAATAACCATTCTGTTATCTCATAGTTATCCTTGGTAATATGATTACCTTTGATGGACAACATTCGTAAACACGGTCTTTATTATGAGTTAGTTTGATAAATCGAAGAGCCTACACAATTGCTCTTAATAATCTTTTATACTTACTCAGCCGATTTGCTAATTTTCTGGAAATGAACTATATTTGTAAGTATACATCGAAGAGTGCTAAAGCCTTTTCTTGTCTTTGAGGATTAAGGGATTGAAAACCATTATTTTTTTACATAAAAGTAAAATTTCATTTGTTAAATTTGCTTTTTTGCATTTGCTTTGTTGCGAGAACTGGATTAGCTGTCAAATCTTTCCCCATTTCATTTTCTTTGGGTACCTGAATTCGCCTAAATACACTACATTAACTGAAGAATTTTGATTTCTTTTTTTTTTTTTTTATTTTACAGCGCGCTATTGTGAGAAGCTTCGCAGTAAAAACACTGTTTCTTTCGTTTGCAATCTTCTGCATTATAATTTCTTTTGAAGTATGACACATATTTTTTTCAATGCTTTGAGGCGACATTTGAGAGAATTCACTGTGAATTAAATGTAGCATTCATTGTGACCAATAATCTTGGTCACAAAAGATACAAAATCTTTTTTTTTTCGAATTTTACCTTCATAATCGTTTCGATATAAAAGCTGATTGCATTTAACTTGTTCGTTCACATTGATTAAATTTAATAAAAAACTTCTAAGTTTCCCTACTGACCACTTTCCTTTTGATGAAACACTTTTTCTAATATCCAGTGTGCAATCTGCATTCTATTGAGATTTCAATACACTTTCTTATTATTTTTTTTTTAACAGATTGGAATTAGTTACACAACATTATTATTATTATCGATGGTTCACCATATTTGTCTTTTAAGAACTTTCTTATAGCTTCATAATTTTCTAGAACTATCTCACTGCTTGCAGTGCATTTTCTTTTAAGCAAGAGTACACATAATTCAGCTATCAGGTTTTCAAGAATTTTAATGTAAAGGAATTTGCATATGAATTGGATAATGATCCGAATAGGACAATTTTTTATAGTGTAGGTATTGTGAGACAAAAGTTATTTTAGAAAATTATTTCGGATTTTCTAACATGTGTAACATTGTATGTTACTATATCTGCGGTTTTATGCTATGTAAAGTATGGAATGACTGAATTTATTTTTGAAGTGAAGTAATGAATCCAATTTTTCCAGACTTAGTCAAAAATGAGTTGGAAACGAAAATGAATCGTGCAATAGCGAAGATGTCTTTATCTCCTTTGTGCTCTATGAATCAATCTAGGTGAAGAAAAAACTTGATTAGTAAGATAATGTATTAATAATAATGAAGAATGTTAACTTCTTATACTGCACAGAAATCGAACACAAATGTTTACCGTGCATGAGAAATCGGATGAATTTCTCCATTTGGTGAAAATTAGATTAACAGTAGGTAACATGAAGCCATTGAAAATCACATAGCAATTGATAAAAATATTAATGGGAATTTTGGCTTCTTTATCTCCGAATTTGTCAGCAATTTGCGGCAAAAAATAGAAACAGATGATTTCAATTTTCATTGCCCCACAAACTATTGCTGCTTGAATTAACATCGACCACTCATCTTTACCACTTCTTATTATATTCTCCACAGTATATTCTACAAACATTCTTGAAATGATTAAATTTAACTACAAAAATTTATTCTTTTTTTTGGTTTTTTTTTAAAACATTTGAGAAGAGTACTTTTCGAATGAATATAATTTATATTATTTCTTTGACTTAGCGAAACAAAAAGCAGCGTAATGCTACCGTTTGTTTTGCGTTACAGCAAAACATTCCTCCGCTTGCGACGCATATTGCAGAATATTGGAATATATATTGCAAATATTGCCATGAGTAACGTCAGCGTTCAAATATAACGAATTCTGCAAAGAAATTAACGAATAGCAATGGGTAAAGATACTGGCTGATGGATAATAATTGCTTCAATGTAAGGGAAAATTGAAGAACATACTTCGAATCAATGAAAATTGATTTTACTTCTTAAAGCATATGCAGCAATGCTGATATTCTATAAAATTTTAAATAAATAAAAATAAACAATACTAGTTTAAATTAAAAATAATTAACTTCAAAAAAAATTGCTCCACTTTCGACTGTTATTTTGTTGCAGTTGAAAGAACATTGCAAATTCGAAACATTGAAACTTTTAATGCAATAGTGAAACTCTGTGAGCGATATTACTAAAAAGCATTTTGAAAATTTAAAGAGACTTATTATAAGCATTGAGATTGACATGATAAACTTATAGTGACACATTTGCATGTTGGATAAACTCGAACACCTTTTCTATATCTGCTGATATAGAAAAAATTTGATGATTATGTTTTGGTAATTTCAATCAAATTAATTATGTGCTTATTGATTGTCTAGCGATTGAACAAATCAAAATTATATTACGACTCATATTGAAGAATTTTCCAAAATCTTTCAGAAACGAATAGTCTATATAACCATTGTTTTTGCAGCATTGAATGATCAGAAAGTCTGTTGCAGGTTCATTTGAAATTAATGATTATTTAAGAATTGCATAGAAGCTATTGATGGATCATACCGAGAACAGACAACAAACGCAAGCGATGAGAATATAGAAAACTTTGCTTATTCGAAAAAAGCACTGAATTTCGGCAAATTTATGGCGACAAGGCGATTTGCTGCCAAAAAAAAAAAAAAAAAAAAAAAAAAAAAAAAAAAAAATGTAAAATGCAATTTAGCGAAGAAAGGAAATGTATTTATAGTAGCGAATATGTTGTGAGTCCATGTTGCTGAAGTATTAATAAATTACTTAATGCAAATCTTAACAAAATATAATCAAAATGCCTATCATGCCTAGAACAAACTCCTATTAAAAATGTCTATCACAAACTTATAAATAAGTCCAATTCAAATTTATTAACAATGAGAAAATAGAAGCTAATCAAATCAACATGAGCGATTTTAATTATACTCAATCTTCCAATGAATGATAATAAGCGGGCGACATATGAAAAATATAAAGAAACAATCTACCATCCGAAACTTTGGTTTTTAGCATTTTAAGCAACACAATGGTTACTTGTGGGATAAAGTTCAAGAAGCTGCAAATCATAAGTTGTGATGTGATAAGGATAAATGCATGACTGTAAGGAATATTCCGACTGCAGAATATGATCGCAATCAGTGCATTGCAAACAATACTATACAAGAGGAATAGAGAAAACAGTAAAATTGCCACATATTTTTTTACCGTATTATATTCATCTCTTATGTCGAAAACATTTGTCGTAAAGATAATATTAGAAATAATATGGTAATATAGTAAGAAAAAGCTGCCATATTACCCAATAGTTTTTGCTTCCATTTTGTCTTCAATACGATAAATTTCAACTGGTATGAAATTTGAATGTGTAAGAAATGTCCTTCAAAAAATTATGAATTTGAATTTCAAATTTCGAAATACTGAACGAAATTAATGGAATTTATTAATATCCAGGAAGCAATTACAATTTGACCGTAAAATGGGATTTTCATTCCTTATGCAACTGCAATCGAAGATTTCGATAATTAGCAAAATTTTTGTAATTATCTGATAACTGTTTATACAGATAGCAACATGTATTTCTGATATTATATTAAATGATGGAAAAACCAAATAATTTAAATATAATTTTTCTATTATTTTAGTTATTCATTCAGGATTTCAGCTCTTTAATCAACATATTGTTGTAGTGAAATTAATCTTTCAGCAATGTTTTTGCAATAGCTTATAAATATTATTATAATCATTGCTATTGTACTTATTATTATTATTATCATTATTATTAATCATTGGATAATGGAGTTTCTTTTATAAAATTTGCTATATCTATGCTAGGGTTAGCATGTTTCTAATAAAAAGAAAACTGTTAGAAGTTCTTGAAAAAAGTATAACCAAACTTTCGAATTCCTAATCAATCTCAGTTATATTAATTAAATTTATAATAATATTGAATTAACTGATAAACTACAATCTTCTTTCACATTATATTTGCGTGTTTTTAGAAAGGAAAGATTAATAATTATGCAAATATGATTATTTTTTTAAGATTACATATAATCAATTTATCAGACATGAAAATCAATGATATCATAATCGTACACAGATAAGTTGATCTTTTCACTCTTTACAGAACTATTTGATCAAAATTAGATAAGAAATAGAAGAAAAAAAGACTGATTAAGATTATTAAAATTGATGGATCTCAAAACATTGAGAAGACAGAATTGCAAATATAAACAAGCCTAGTGCATTGTATTTTTAATCAATTTACTACTAATTTGTCTTTAAAAGTTGAAAAATAAGTTCATTTTAATTACTATTATTCGCAACATTCGCAAAATTCCGAAGAATATTTTTTTTTTTTTTTTTTTGGGTGAAAAAATGAGTTTATGTAAAAACAAGAAAGACAATAAAAGAATGAAATTGAAAAGCTATTCAAAATATTATATTTTTTTCAAACATAAAGTTCTATTTTTATTTACTCAATACTCGTTTCCACATAAATAAATTCTTTGGGATAATCATTTAAATGAAGAAAACTAAACTTTACGGCTAACAAAATGCAAATATTTTACTTTCCTTTTTTTCTTTCTTTTTTTCGATTTTAGACTTTTATGTGTCTTTGGTAGACTTGAAAAAATGTCAAAAGAAATTAACAAATTCGATGAAATTGAATGAATTTTTCTATCAAATTACATCACTTTTAACTTCGTCATATTCATATTCTTGTTAAGAATGAAAGTTCATTCATATCACATCATCATCATAGTCATCATCATCACCATTATTAAATAATCATATTAAAAAGCTCTCTTCCTATTTAGATTAATTTGCGATGTGAAATCTTTTCTCATTTTTTCAAATTTTTCAAAAATTTTTATCCTTTTAGATTCCATCTTAGTGCTGACGAGAGTAATCACCGTTTGCAACGGTTGAAATTCAAAATTTTATCTTTCACGACCTTGATTATAAGAAGAAGGGATTCTAAGATTGAAGGAGGATGATCTTCATATCTTAGGGCCGCCTATTTTTGTATCTGTTTGAGGTGTATTTCTGTCGTACCATCAATCGGACACATCCGTATTTAAAGGTAAAAAAGAAAAGGTATGGTCATTTTTCGAAGGCTCAGACTTCGTGATTTGTTGGAATCTTTCATCGCTATTCGTTTGGCAAAAGTACTTTTAAAGGAAAGTCCATCTTGAATATTCAAATATCTCTCTAGATAGAACATTATCCCAAAAAATTTCCTACCGATCCATCACTCAATAATCACAAGTTCCTTTTTCATCAGAAACCTACAAATTATATCTGTGGACAATTGCTAATTCCAATTTCGGAATAACCTTTCATATCCTTCCTGAAATCGGAATTTTTCTGCCAAGAAAGTCCATCACTAATAATAAAATAACAATAAGGCAAGTATCTGATAAAATTATTATTCTCGGATACAATTTATCACTTCGAAATACGAACTATTATTATTAAAGAAGTTTTCCCTATTTTTGAATTCATTAATTGAGACTTTCGAAAAAACAAACATGATGTGGTTCAAAACAAGTATTATTATGGCCCTATTTCTTATTATTAGTCTGAATATTCAAACAATAAATGCTAATGTAAGAAATAACACGGATTTTGGAAATTTAACCAATGAAAATCTTAAAATGAGGAACGCTTCCGTGCCCGATCAAACAGAAGATCACAGAAGTGATAATATTTCGGAAGAACAGATACAAGAAGTGATTGTTGAGAATGAATTATTCGGTATCAGTCATGTATCATTATCGTTAGGGGATCGAAATGCAATGAATGAAATGATTATAAGGCTAACAAAGCGAAGAGCAAATCGACTTTGTGGTTCCAGATTACTTACTGAAGTCATCGAATTGTGTAACGGTTGTGTGCAACCGATTGGTAGTAAGCGTGTTGAACGATGTAAGTTCAATTTTTCACTGCAATTCATCGCTTTCTTTATATAATATATTTAATATTTGTTAAATGATCTGTAAAAAATTGTCATTTCACGTCAAATTCAATTTTACGTGAAAAATTCTGAATGAGAAATTAAATGATGAAGCGTTAAATGACTTGTTGGAAATTGTCATTTCACTTCAGATTCAATTTTACGTGAAATCTTCTGAACCAAAAGTGATACAATCTTGTTTTCGTTCATTCTGCTTCCTTTTATATATTTTGGGTTTTTTTTTTCTTTGTTTTTGTTTTTTTTTTTAACTTAGGATAATCCATTTATATTAAAAAAAAAAAAAATCATTAATTAATTATATATGAAAGGAAGGAAAATGAACGGAAATAAATAAATAAATTCTCACTATAAATCTAAAGTATAATGCAATCGAAAAATGAAGTAAGAATGAAGAATTAATGAGAAAAAGTTAGTTAGTTCCTTAATTGGAAACACCTTTTTTATATAAAAACCGCAAAAAAATTAAAAACAGAAATTTGAATTCAATAAATTAATCCATTGATAATTCCCTCAAAATCGACTGTAATCATAGTTCTATTGTTTTTTTTTTATCCGTATATAAGCTAAAATATTGACTATTTAGCTGCTCTATTTCATTTAACTATTTGTTCATATCACTCTGGGCAATACAGATACCATATTTTCAGACTTCTAATTTCTTTTTTCATATTGGCTATTTCAATACCCTTTCTTCTAATTTTGATAACTTCTAAGACATTTAACAACTTCCCATTTTCAAAATTTCCATTTTATTAAAACTAACCAGTCTATCTAAGTAGCTTTCCAATGAAGCATCGATTAAATTATACCTTCTTTAGTAATAACATATGTTCTGTTATCAATTAAGAGAGTGATAGGTGAGATAATAATAATGCCAATGGCTATTGGAATCAACTCAAATTTAATTTATGGATAAGATCAACTTATTATCCGAAATAGGAATTAATCTTTTTTTGATTTCAAATTCACAGTAAAGGTTTAATTTATTTTTTTTTTTTGCTTCAGTAAAATTTTTAATTAAAATTTTTGATTGTTCGAAAAAATTTATGAACTCATTGAATGAGTAAAAAAAAAAAAAAAAAAAAAAAAA
>JAOVVO010000977.1:0-23618 GCA_028564675.1 Onchocerca lupi | reverse complement strand
TATATATATTTCTTTTTAGTCTGTTTTTTTTCTTCATAAAAAGTACTGATACTTCATGTTGTGAAATAAGAGTGAATTGAACAGATTGATTGATTGGATGATGAGATTATGAAATTTAAATCCAATTCATAACTCCATAGATCCATGGATTGTCCAAATTTACTTCTGTACTATTTCCCAATAAAAACTATATTTTCCGGGAGATTCCTTTCTACGGCTAATTTTTTTTTTTTTTTTCATACAGATATTAGGCGCATATAAAAAATTACCTTTTTTTTGTTGCAACAAGAACGGACATTACTCCTTGTGGGTCATGATTTTATTGCTAATGAAGATGATGATAATAATAATGATAATTTATGTTTTTCAGTGTGTATCGCAGTTTGCACCTGCTGGTGATAGCCATGTTTGGACTACAGACGATCTTCTTCCAGCATTCGTTTACGTGACCGTACGTGCTCAGCTGCAACACTTAGGCGCCGAAATTCGTCTTATCGAAGATTTTACACCACAACTGCAAGGTAGTGGACAAACTGAATTGATGTTCACTACCCTTCGAGCTAGTTACTTTCAAATTTGCAATGACAAGAATTTACCTTGAAGCGTTTTTTTTTTTTTTTTTGAAATTTTGAGTGCCTTCAAAAGAGACTGAAGTTTGCTATTGACATATATCTCATCTGATGAAAGTCATTTAGTTTTCGATTCAATTAAAAACTCTTGCATTTAGTACCTCTTTTATTGTGTCTTACTGTCACATAGTACGTTCATAATACGCTTCAAGCATTCTTTTAAATTTTAATTCATGTTATAGAAGTTTCTGATACTATGACGCTATGAAAAAAAAAGAAAAAAAAATAAAACAAGAAAAAACTATTATATCATGAAATGATACTATGATAATATTTGATATTGTGATATTATGAGATGAATTCCCAAGAGTTTTATTACGATTATTTGATATATATATATATATTTTTTTTATTTCTTTATTAAATTTTACAGCAGCATTGCTAGTTTTTTTTGATAATATTTTATCAAAACCTTTCGTTATTTAAATGTGAAAGACCTCACAGTTTATCACAGCTATTATTTTACACTGTCATTAAAATGCGTCTTTTGGCATTTACGTTTCAGATATTACTGACAATTGGTTTTTCCATAGTACTATTTGTCTACTTGCTGGTTGCTTAAAATTGTCATTTTATCAGAATTCCAATTAAAAGATAAAGAAATATTTCATTCACTTAATTCATTTTCAAAAGCTTCAAAATTAATTACCTAAATCAGAAGGCCAGATTAAGTAGCATATCATGTCCTAAAAATGCTCTTCGTGATAATTAAGCATTCACTGCAAGTCGATATTTTCTTGTTGATATTCTTAATCTCTGTATATATTCTTTATTTCAATTATTTTGCATATATAATACGATCTTTAAACTCTCTTTTCATATCATATTTTCATTCCAGCAACTTGATAAATATAGATATGCTTATATATAACCATCGACGAAGTGATGTCCTTTGGTTCTTCCTTTGTTTTACATGGATCGATTAAGCAAATTCATTATATTAATCGATTTGTAAATTTATAAAATATAAAATTTCATCAATTCATATTTGTTGAATTGCACATTCGAACAAGTAATTACAATATATAATGAATTGTGAGCCATTAGTATATTGCTTCAACTGATGATGTTTCGGTTATCTGCTCGAAGATCCACGTACTTGACTCGTGGAGCTATAATCAAACATATTTTACGAACTTAAAGAAAATATCGAAGAATTACTATGAATATTGGAAGAGTTGTATTTCCTGATGTTTATTAATACAGAAAGTAGATTCATATCAGGTAATTTTACTTTCAGTGCTACTATGTTTATTTTGACTATATAATTTGAAATTAATTGCCATGTCTTGTTGGCATTATTTTACTTTGAGAAATTCTAAATTCAAGCCAAATAACAATAAAGTAAATCAGATAAATCGGAAAATAAACTATACAAGAAATAAAAAGGAAAGATTAAAAAGAATATGCAATAGAAAAATTTCTGGCACACTTATTCTATCACAAATTTATAATTCATTTATAGTGAGAGTTACTTGTCTATTATTGAAAGAAATAGCATTCCAGACATCATTACTTTATTCTTAGTAAAGCAAAATTTCTAAATTTAAGAAAGTATACAAAAATGCTTAATAGAGAGATAGATATAAATGGCCAATAATGTTACCAGAGGAAATAAAATCGGATTCTCAGAAGCCTTTCGGCAAATTGTTTGTATTTTTTTTGTCATTTCACAGCAGTATTGCGGAATATTATCATTTTCTACTGAAATTTTAATCTATAAAGTGAAACTTTTCCTAAAATATAACACTGAATTTAGATAAATTCTAATCTCTCCGCATTAGATAACTTCAATTCTCCCTTTCTGCTTCCTATTCAAAATTCTATAATGGATTTTACAATTTAAGTTAGTTTGCTAAAAGTTATTTTGTTAAATCTTTTCGCTAAAAACTTTCCGATATACGCTATTTTTGAATGTGAATTACATGATTTTTCTCTTGAAAAGTATCTTGTAAAAATATTGCCAATTTTTCGCTGTCCATTAGACCTCAACATTAATCGGTTGGCTGTACCATTTTTTTACTCTAAATTAAAATTTATCTATCTTACACACAAAAAAACTTGAAATCTGCACTGCTAATATTAGTTCCTCAATTCAAAATTATCCGTAGAAGATAAAATTGTGATTATACTAGTACCACATTTATCGTTATTATCAACAAATTCATTATCATCGCTATTTCGTCGTAGTTTAATGATGGAAAACAGCAACCGATTTTGGGATTAAATGGGACCGATGAATTGTTTATATATTACAGGTGATCTTTCCCGATTTTTAGCACAGTATCATTGCCTGTCGTCACGATGGGTAGTAGTTGTTCATCATTTTTTTCTGGATAATCCATTTAACTTCAATTCGCAATCATTGATAATCATCACTACTCTTCGTTATCATCATTATCAACATCAAAAAAAGATTGGTTCTTTTTTTTTTTTTTTTTTTTTTTGAAATTTTGGATAATTCAGGAATTAATATGTGTCTTTTGGATGGTTTATGGTTGAATTTGTTGAGGAAAACAGGTAACAATGTCACCTCATTGTTTCTTATCACACTTGTCCTATATACTACTCGACCAATCATCCATTCTCGATCACAACAGACATTTGTTAACGATGACGATAATCTTTATATTCTTATTGACGAAATTACTGTTTATACATGTCGAGGAGATATGCATTTCTGGATGATAACAGTTTAGATAAGGATATGAATGAGAGATATCTCATTTTGGTTTCTTTATCTCTGATCAAAGAACTGAAAATTTGATATCGAGAATAGTTAGATGGTATTAGCAGTATTACTTAATTGAGTAGCTCTTACCTGAAATTATTACTGATCACTAGCTAATGATTATGGTATTTATCATTTTCTCTTGCATTCATTATGCAATATTTCTCGTCTTATTGTTTCAAAATATTTACAGTTAAAAATGAGATCAAAATAATAGAAGATGATATTGATATTGTAAATGAGAAAGGTAATCGTGTATACTTCATCAAAGCTCTCGGCACTTACTCTTTACACTTCAAAAAACTTGTAGTCACCAAAGATATTGGTTATTTTTGTGGCGAAATTGGTTTCGCACTTCAAGTAACAATCATTGAAGACCTGCATGTTTGGTATTTGAATTTTAAATTTAGGTTTTTAAAATCTTTTAGAAGAAAGTTGTTCGATAAATAAAACTGTGAGAATGTTTCTTTCGTAACTGATATTTCAGGAATTCGTTTCGATTTGCCTTATACACTGATACCAGAAACTGGAATTTGAGACCAAGAATGTGACAAATAAAACGGTGTCGTGGAACGTGGTAATCGACAGTACTGGTAAGTTTACAATAATCATGAACTGCAGAGAATCTTGTAGACATTTATGCGAGAATTCTCATAACGCCTTTGGAAAGTTTCCACTAGGGAGTACTATGAATGTGGTGGTGAATTACCACATTAGAAGACTTTGATTCCTGAAATATCCAGGATTAAAAGCTCCCAAATTATCCTTCCTCTTGCTCTGAAAGTGGTTAGTCGTTAATGCACAATGAAATCAAAACATTCAATAGCAGCTCACTAAATTCGAACTTCTCCTCGAAATTCAGAATGTTTCACTTCTTTGAAAAGATAGTACTTCTGAATACACTCTAACCCGAATAGTATTATAAATATATTCTAAGTCCTATATTAGGATATTAGGATGTGCTGAACAACTTGATTATACGTACACGTTGTAATCAAGATTTATTCCAACTAAAGAGATCTATCTTTCAAAAGGAGACAGCATGGTTGTATTCGATTCTATGTTACATCTCAGTAACATCGGAAACATCACAATAGATGCCCGAATTGTGTTGGTCATTTCAATCTTATTTTCATTCATTCATGAACTTCATTCGTGTAAATTAACAAATCACTTTTGCTTCCACGGTATTTTTTACATTATGATTTATCAAAAATCGGGATATTCTAGTCGTTATTGTGATACCTGCGGATTTACCCCTAAACTGGAAACGGACTTAAACAGTCAAGGCCATCTATTTTTGCCCGAAGTAGCACGCGGCACCGAGGAGAAATTTGCGCTAGATTGTAATAAAATCGCATCGAATATTTACGAATTTAGTCGTATTATCAATTTACCCAGTAGACGTGAACTGGAAGCGCGGATCATGAAAAGGTCAGGAACTGGACGGTGAAATTCGTCAATGTCTTAACAAAAAAGTATTTTTTTGTGTTTACTTAATATATCTTAAAAATTCATTCCCCTCAAACAGAAAATCGAGTATGCAACCTTTATTGACTGATAGCTTTATTGTTCAGAACTTCTTAGTCTTCACAAATATTATCGGAGAATGACATGACTTTTGATTTTGATGTTGCTAACTGAGTAAGAATTCTAGGCAGTGCTTCCCGTTTGTTGAAGTAGTTTTGCCAAAATACCCCACATATATTTGCCAATTAAGCTAGTAAAGCAAAAGAAGTTCTTCTATAGTTCAAAGCAGAATCTATTTCGGATTCAGGCAGACAATCATAATTTTATCCCAACATTATCGTTATTTTTTGGATCATAAAGCATTCGAAAATTTTTTTTAATGTGAATATGTTTCAATAGTTATTTACAATTAGTGTCTTTTTTTTTTATGAGATTCTTAAGTAAAAGATATTTCAGCGAGGACGATTTCAAATATTCCTGAACTTAATTAGTGTCGAAAAACCAGCAATCAAGCAGGACGAATGGTTTGTGGAATCAGCTGAGGTAAATATTTTCTCTGTGTTTTTGTCTTATTAGAATTTCTAGTTAGTACCACAATTTTATCAATTCGTATGAGATTAATAACACAAATATTTTGATTTTTTATTGCATTGCCGTAATTTTCTTCTTGGATGCTTCAATAATAAGAGATCTCCATTGTTCAACTTGTATACCGAAATTAATCTGTTCCCCAGGCCTGAACTATGAGGTGGATCACAATCAAACAAATTCTAATATACTCCGTTCAATTTTGCGTCATTTATTATTATAATCATTTATTTCGAATGGTACCTAAAAAATATTTCACCTATTTTCAATGTTTCAATTTTAAACGAAAATTTTTTTTCACACTGATAAGATTAAAAAAATTCGTTCTACGAAAAAGCAGGCGATTCAAATATTTTGAAAGGAAGAGGCCATGAATTCTTCAGTAATCTTCAATCTTTGGTAATTTTTTGTCCACAAGCAAAACATATTTTTCAAAAAGGTGCGATAAATTTCAGTGCCGATGTTGTTGGGATGATCGTGCCATGGTATATTAAGCTTTTTGTACTACAATAAAGAAGGGTGCAAGAATAACTGGGCAAAGGCTGCATCACACTCCACACATTGCTGCATGCTATAAAGTTGAATTTAATTACCGTACGACAACTTCATTTGCAGATGTTATTCAATTTTTAAAGGAAAACAAATATCCGAACCAAGAAAGTGTCACAGTATCACTGCCGAAAATACAGTTCATTTTACAAACACAGTTACTTGAAAATACAGTTATTTTCCCGAAACACAATTATTTGAAAATTTTCTAGTAGATTTTATTTGAATGCGACTTTGAATGATTCAACGTATTCAGAATGCGTAAATATTCATCTTATCTATTAGACTTTGAAAATTAACAAACTAAATTCTTTAGTCCTATAATTCTTTGATCTGTAGATTCAAATTAAGTCCTTCTTTCTTTTTTATTGCATAAGTCCTCAATTCTCTTCTCAAAATCATTCAGGTTAGTGATCTGTGATCTCAGGTTGATTTTATACGCAAAGATTCTTCGGAAACTTGCATGTCATGAAATTTGTGTAATATCGGCGCATTAAAAGTTTTTTTTAACCAGTACGGATTTACTTTCAGGGAAACTTTACAACATCCATTGGACATCGCTGAAGTCAAGAAGTAGTAACATAGCTCGATGAAATACTGAAAAATAGATGTGTTAGAATGAATTATTATGGGATTGAAAATTTAGGATAATGCCTTACCTCTAGCAGAAAGATGTGTAGCAAAAATGTCTCAGAAAGTGACACATCTGCGACGTTATTGCATAATTTTCTGGAATGATAAGCCATGTTGCTCACATTGTTCTGATGTGTGTCAATCTTAGATTTATTTAAATTTTAAATTCAGCAAGCTTTTTTTTTTATTTTCTTTCATCAACTGACGGGTCTATCCTAAATATTTCTAATTCGATATGGGAATATTTGGAATGGTACATATTAAGTCAACAAGTTTCTCAGTAAATCGTCGAGACAATCCAGTCATTCCTGAAATGGCCTCTCTGTATATGGATTTCTCTATTGGTTTTAGATAGAGTCCTAGTAAAGTTAACTATCAAATCAGCCGATTTAATCGATCTTTCATTGCCAAGAAACTTAATGAAAATTTATATTAATTAGTAACATATCTCTAAAATTTTTATTCTGCATCAAAAAAAAATTGTTTCTTGGAAAGGAAAATAGTAAAATTCAGAGGTTTCAATTTTAGAGTTCAATTTTTTCGCAAAATTTAGATATTTTCGAAAATTTTAAATGAATTTTTGATATAATCAATATCATGAACGAACTTTTTTCTGCCACAATCACTTTGGTTATTTTGATTCATATAAAGACTCCTACTATTTGATAATATGTGTAATAAACAAAGCTCTATTGTAAAGTGACAAATTGAGATGGAAGTTCGATTTGTAATAATTTTTAATTCTACACATCAGCTAATGAATTACTAATATTAGAATAGCAATCGAAATATATATATATATATATATAAATATCAATGCTATCTGTTATTTCTCAATGTTCTCCGCCAGATCAATAACCTCCACCGATTCCTTTCAAATTTTGATACCTTGCATTCGAATAGGCGCGTGTTCTTCTATAAACATTTTTACTTTTTTTTACTTGTCACGTCCGTGACAACCAAAAGTAAGTGAGTTTATTGACCCCGTCTTCATTTTTTTCTTTCATTCTCTCCTACTTGCCATCTCTCTTTCTCTTTCTTTTCCTAAGTTGACTGTCAATCATACGACTATTGGGCAAGGAGGAGTTCTCTCCTCCTTGTCCAATATGTTGCTCGATAATCCATTTATAGAAATTTGATCGGTAAATTAGTCCCCTTTTAGGGACTTCACATTTTCCATTATGCTATAATAATTTGACACATTAAGGATTGACTGCTGATCAATACAATTTTGTATTCTTTGAATCTTTAATTATCTGAAGAACATACAGTATTTTTTGTTATTCTGTGTAGATATAGAGATTGTCTGGTTTGACGACTCTGGAACACGCAGCATAATTTTCCATGTGAGAAGCAATCGTTCTCTAGATCTAAATCCCAAAATCCAAAAATGGACCTTGAGCTTTGTTGATGGTGAATGCAAAAGCCAGTCGAATTGGAATTGCAATCCCTTAAACTGAAATGGCATATCCATTGGAATCAATAGGAATGCGAGGAATAAGGACATCTTCACCTTTGATAGGTCCTATCAAGAATGCTGCTTTACGACATTGCTCATTAATTTTTTTACTGCAATCTGCATGCCGTTACAAAGTTTTGGTGGTTGATATTTCGCAAAATGATAATTGGCACGCCGATTTTTAGTGGCAATACGAGCGGTGGCATCCCTGGCAGATCGATTGAATTCAAAAATTCTGTTGGACAATTAACCGCTTCATCCGCTTCCACAACAGTATTGACGGACTTAAATGTTACTGACTCCCTTTGAATGTTAGACTGAATAATATTGTGAAGTTCGTAGACATCTTTTTCTTGGCTCAAGAACAGTTCATTCACTCAGCCAATCGTGATTCTTACAATTGGTTTGAATATCGAGAAATATTTTTCAATCAACTCTTCCTTTGAAGTTACTAAATTGCAGAAGTTTGAGGCAATGAAATTCGTCCCGTGGTCAGATCAATCGACATCTTTTCTTTCCAATTTCCAGCAATTGATGTGAGAATATCCCAGTTGATCGATCGTTTTGCAGCTGGACATGCATAGTGCAATTAATTTTAACGTTTTTACGTGTTGCCACAAAGTAAAATATTTCAGGGAAGCATTTATTTCGACTGCTGATGTCGATAGAAAAATCACAAGTAATGTTTGCCTGAAATCTCTTGCAAACAATATTAATGTGTTCCCAAATGGTCTGATATTTCCACGCAAATCTTGCAATGATCGATCAAGAGTCTCGATCGATTTTTTATGCATCATTGTACATTCATTTCAAACAGTAAGTTTGCATTTTGCAATACTTTTCCCATGTCCGATGTTTTTGAAAATGTTGTATGTGGGAGTTTCAATGTATTGCATGCTCAATGGCAATTTCAAAACGGAATGAGCAGTTCTTCCACCTAGTAGCAATGTTGCAACTATTCCGGACGATACAAGAACTAAGGCATGTTATTTTGGGATCGAACTATTCCCAGAATCAATCTAATTAGGAACATTTTACCAGATCTTCCTGGCGCATCTAAAAAGAAATTTTTTTCAACTTCCTTATTGATAATTTGCATTATTTGATCATAAATGCCTTTTTGCTCAAACGTTAGCTTAGGAATACTTGATTGCACGTATGACAAAAGATCGGTCGTGTTGATTGCACGTATGACAAAAGATCGGTCGTGTTGTAATTTTGTTTGCGATGTAATTCTACATCGAATGAAGCAGCAGCAGATTGATTCGGTGATCGCATTCCCAATTGAGTGGAAATTTGTTCGCGATTTGTAAACGGATGTTTTCAATCATTATTAACGCTTCGCTGTAGATTTATGCTGTGAAATCCATGTTCATATTTGAATTTTCGCTGCGTATTAGACGGAGAATATCTTCAGCAATATGCGATTTATATTTCTCCCATAACATTGTTGAAGATGAAGGAGAGCAGGCGGTCAGTATGATTGTAAACAGTGTACGAATTTGATTTGGATGTGACGTGTTGTATTTGTCATTAATGCATAAATTCCAGTGTTAGTCGTTCTCCTATAAATTCAAACCTTGACATGTACTGCGGTAAGTAGCATGTGTAACGCCGTAGAAAATTTTTTATTGCTGGAAGGAGGTTGGATGGGCACATTTTCTAACAGCATGCGAAGAAAGAAACATTCGTCTTGATTAGGATGCACGGTGTACAATTTGCCTATTGCAGTTCGTTTGAATATGCCAGGTTATCCATCAACTGGTTCTCCTCGTTTGCATCGTTCAAAATGATTTTCTACTCGCATTCCATGTGTAATGCGTAAGCACTTCCGAAAATGACAGTGTTTTCGTAAATGCGTCAGTTTGACATAATGTGAAGAGACCAGTCAACGTTGTAGCCGGTGGATTCGGAACTATTTGTTGCATATTTGCAGCTGTGAAATAAACACCTTGTCCATTTTCTAGATGTACTATCAAGTGAACGACAGCTGGATTTCGTTCATGTATGGGAAATGAAAGAATTCGCCATATAGTTTGATTGCTGTATCTTCCAGCTTGATACTGTGCGATTTCATCGATATATAATATCGCATTCCTTTCTGGCTGCACGCTAAAAACTGCCATCTAGCTGCCTTTATTCACGTACTTACAAATGTATTTGATCGATTTAACGGAGTTGCAGTATTCCACGTTTATGTGTGCTTTGTATGCTTTAATAGAAAAGGCCAAATATGGAACAAACTACTTGGTTACAAAAATGGAACAACCCACCTGGTTATCTACTTCGATGTCACCATTCCAATTTGTATGGTTGCTAATTTACCGCCATCTTCTACTGATCTTCTGTATGAAAGATACCATCGTTTCTTGCAACTGTGTGGGATACTAATACTCGAGGATATAGCTTGCAGTTTTTTCCGTCTATCATGCATATGGTGAAGGATTCAGTGTACCACAAGGTCTATGTATCATTTCTTTATCACAATGTTATGATTTCTGCGCCGAAAGACGTCATTTGGAAGTACGAGTTGTATTTCTTGATTTTAGATAGGAAACGCTTTGATTCGGCAGTATATCGGCAACCAAAGTCTTTAATGGTTCTAGCAGTTCTTCAGGTTGAGGCAGTTTATTACTTTTTTTTTCTTTCGACGGCGCAACACATTTCTTTCGTTTCTCCATTAAATTTCAGAGCCTTGCAATAAACACATACTTCAGTCATAGTGCCGATGAGAACATGCGGGGTCAAATTATAATCATCCGCTAAGGTTGTACCAGAATGCAAAAAAATTTTAATCGCGTTACTGCTGAACATAGAGTCGTGTTTGACGCTGATCAAGAACCATTAAAGCGAAGTGGGCGACCGATATCTAAGATTTCGAATTAATATAGATAAGGCGCGTATTTAAGAACTTTCGGAGGCTTAAGATTTTTGAACAAACGAACATTGATATTTTTATTTATATAGATTAGTTGGAGCCGGACACGCGAAGCGTGGCTGGGTCACCCACACTCCACGTAGCCGGGTCCACCTAGTACATGGATATGTTTAAATCTGAGATACATCTTTCAAATCTACTCATGACTTTTCATATTGTTTGAAAATATTTTTTCAGAGTTTTTCAATCATTTATGCAATCGAAACACAGTTAGAAGACGCTGACATCTTCACTGAAATCAGCATTTCCTCGAGAAATGATGTCTATGGAATCGAGAAATAATACACAAGAAATAAAGTAAAATATTATATACAAACATTATATAAAGTTGCCCAAACAAACCTAAAATAAATCCCTGAACAATGTATTAAGCAGTAAGTTATTCAGTGAACTGATCAATGTGTATATTTAGATCAGCATTATTCGTCTACAATTTAATAAACAGATAGTGGCAAATAGGATGAACGAGATAATTTGGGCAAATCCAGGCAACACATCCACAACAACTCATATTTCATATTAAAATTAAGGAAGAAAGGTATCAATAAATCCAGAACTAAATTCTCAAAAACTGATTGCACGATTTCGACTTAACTGCAAAAATAATGATTATTCCAGCAAATTTTCTGCAAGATTCTAATGGAAGAACCAGTGTCCGAGAAAGCCAAAATTGAACAATTAGGATATAGATTAAGTCAAAAAATATTAAAATTTAATAGAAAAAATGAACTCCGCGTCTTGAATTTCAAATTAACGATTTCACAAAAAAACATCTGATCTAATGGCAAGATTTATCTTCAAAAGACAGAAATCCTGCTGCAAACATCAACTGGCATTGTTGATGAATGTACAAACAATAAAAACATGAAGAATTTATTCCGATAAACAAAACTGTAATCTAGTTTACAGTTACTATAACAGTAATGAAAAATATCATACCAAGTACTCAGTATCCAATGAACAACACAGAGATATGAAATGGAAGAGGTATGAAACGAAATATTATCACATATGAAATAATCAAATATTTACGATGATATATGAAAAATGATAATGAAATAATGGGTATGAATTCCACTTACTTATTTAATAACCGATAATGTAAAAGTCTAAATACTTTGTAACTAAAAATTAAAATTTCGAAAATTTTCACAGCATTTCGGTAAAATTCAACCTATTTTACTCCGGGGAGACAAGTGCAAATATTAGCGCAGTTTGTTAGAGTGCATCACTAAGCAGTACAGAATAAAATTTTTGTGAATGATTGCTTTTAATTTGTACAAATAAATATTTTTTTTTTATTTTTGGAAAAATCTGAAAAAATAATTCCAAGTTTTTGTAATCTCAAAGTACTGGATGAAACTTGTTCAATGAACATTCGATTTTTTTAGAAATTTGGAAAATGCTTTTCAATCTTGGCAAAAGAAGCATGATTCAATCTTCGGTTTTTGTCTTCATATACTTCCTATTAAAAAATATCTCCTAATTTACGATAATTTCAAATGTGTAAAACTGAATTTTTCAAAAAATGACTATCCATAATGGCTCCATTAAAGCATTATAATCATTAGAAAATTACTAGATAAAAATTTTAATCACACAAATTCGAATCACAGACTATCAAACTTCGTTTTTCCGTCATCAGCTTTCCGCTCTGATCCGGCCATCATTGTCGCTAAAACTTCAGCTTCAAAATCAGCGAATTCAACTGATGTCATTGATCGTTCTGCAATGTCATATTTAATGATTTTATTCTTCTTATTCAATCACGAAAATTTATTTATGAGATGAAGCTATACTTGCTCGAAATTTTAAAAAAACCAAAAAAACCTTACCTGTCGGCCTATTTGACTGCACTTTGGAAGCCAAATTTTTCAAAAGTGCAGGTGATTTTAGCAAGCATATTACAGTAATTGGAACATCTGGCTTTCCAGTTTCCTTTTCAACTCCGTCCTGAAAATAAAGACGAATATATGGAATTTCGAAATCAAAATAAAATTTCGAATATTTCTGCAGTAATTAATGACCTTTATTAGAAAGAAAGGATTAGACAAATATACCGCCCATTTGCAATACTTACCATATCCAACAATCCATCAAACTCTAAAATTGCCATCCCTTTGTTACCGCTTGAAACAATTATATCGGAAATGTGTCCATACTGAAATGGCATATAATATGCTGTATTTTATCACACTCAGCGTTACGCATACTAAGTTGGCTGCACTTTAAGCAACTTCTCTAATTGTGGCAAAAAAAAAAGAGAAAAAAACAACTTTCTTCCTCTCAAATGATTGGAAGTTTGTCAAGTCAAACAATTTTTCAAAAAACAATTCACCTTAGAGAACAATTCTCTGAAATCATTTTCATCATAATCACATCGATTATTTCCTCGTTTCCATCTTAATTTGTAACGAGCTAATAATCCTGAAAATACAAATAGATTTTCTGGAAAATCTAATTTCAATAAATAAAATACAATCCAAATGAAATCTAAAATAAATAAGGTGTTTAAAAGTTACGCTTGTCGTCATTTCGCTCTTCCACGATTGCATTTTTATGAATTTCTCGTTCAATATTTTCTCTTTCACGCTGTAACAATTTGGAGCCTTCCTTTCGTAAACGCTCAATCTGAAACATTTTTTTTGTAATAAAGACTTTAAAATGACTTGGCAATTTTCCTGTAAATTTCGGAAACCACACAATGAAAGATGCACTAAATTAATTCTTAACTAAGTTAACGGATAAATCTCCACAGAATACAAATTTCGAAATACCTCTTTTTCAAGTTCTCTCTTGGCTTTTTCTTCATCCTGCTGAGCATTTAATACATTTGCCTCTCGCCTTTCAAGCTCCTCACGTAATTTTCGGCGTTTCTCGCTTTCATTCTTTTGTCTTCTCTGTATATAAACGGAATGTGCTGTTCTAGCAGCCAATACATGATCATATGCAGCTCGAGCCGAAGCATCCGATAACAATTCAAAAGCCTTCGATATCTTCAGAAACATTTCCTGTGCTAGAATCAATGAACGACTAAAGTTCTCGGAAAGAAAATTCTTAAAAAAACAAAAAATCCTGAAAATAGCATTATAAATAAGCTTTTCTCTAACGAAGAAAATAGCTAAGGATACCTGCTTGTTCACGATTGGGATTTTTGTCAGGATGCCATTTCAGGGCAGCTTTCCTAAATGCTTTCACAATCTGCGTATCTGTGCACTCTGGTTTCAAATCCAGCAATTTATAGGGATCAAAATCTATCGAGCAGTTGCCAGCCATACTGCCAATCTAATATAACACAACTGAAATTTCAAATGTAACAAGTTATCTTGCTAAAACTTCAATATAAATTCCATAAATTCCGGATGGTTTAATAAACACCGAAACAGTAAAAAGTATCAAAAGATATGATTTATGATGGAGATCTCTGCTCTAACATCAATTTCAAACGAAGTTTACAATAAAACATTAGTTTACTTGGAAAAACCTTTTTAAAAAATAAAAATAATATCAGTAATCAATAACATAGTCAAGCGAGAATTTCAAAACTATTAAAATGTGGAAGAGAGAAATGCAAGAATGATATAATATGCACAATGATATAATATAGAATAACTACGAAAATATTATACATGATGAACAGAGCTGAATGATGCTTGTATACAATCATAATAACTATCAAAAAACAGTCCTACAAAGCATTTTGTATTTTTTAAATGCTTATAAAAACATGTCAATAAAGGATGGTCACGAATAATATAGAATGATAATTTTGAAATTTTGAAGTCAAGATTACTACTTCATAAATTTTTAAGACAAGTATTCACTATGCATATTCAAGAAAAAAAATTCAGAAACTCAGGTATGTACACAATTTCGAAATCAATATTACTGAAACAACAAATTTCGTCACTCTCAAAATGAAGTTACAAATTTATTTAACATTCTTTAGAAATCATTACGTAAATTTGTACAAAAAATTTTGTGTATAATTATACCAATTACAAATTTAGGCAATTTTTTTTTTCGATAAATAACGAATAAAGTAAGATAAAAACAAATAGGAAAGAGTTTATATCAAAAATCAAATCATATACTAAAAATTTACATAAAACATATCACAGAAGAACGAGAAGAGATAATTTATAAGACTGCTACTAGCATTGGCGTTGACAATCCAATTCAAACAAATGTGCGGAGGACGCATGCGGTGTGTTTGATGGTGTTGTACTCAAGCTTGTACAACAAATTTCACAACCATCAATTAAACGAATAAGTTCATCAGGAGTTGGTCCCTAAAAAAACAAAATTTTTAATTTTACAAAAATGAATATTTTGAAGATTAAATTTGCCAAATAATATCTTGAAGATATATTTAGCAACATAAGTTCTGAACATGCAGTGCAGCACAGCAATTATACTACTAAATGGTGTAGCTGCTGTATCACATTGCATGTTCAGAACTCATGCTGTTTAATATATTAACGTCATTTATTGAAATACTAATTTAATAAAATTATGAGGTTAAAAGTAGAATGTGTTGCACATTTAACTATTGAAAAATAAATTTCGAAACTCTAAAGAATGAGTTTTTTTTTATAAAATGTAATACTAACTTGACGTACAGCACTACTGGTTCGATTTGCAAATGGCATAGCATTTGCATTAGTAGATGCTGTAGCAGTCGAGGACACACTAGCCGTCTTATCAGATGTACTTGTCTGATTACCTAAAGCAAGATTTGGAAATGATAAACTAGCGTGATATTGATCCAGAGCTGTCGTTAAGTCCCACATCTAAAATAAATCTGAAAGTTCTACAAAATAAACAAAACCAAAAAGAAGCAAATCATTCAATTTTATATGGATAATACTTTTAGTTTTATCAAGAGATATAATCTCATTTTTACTGATAATATTGTATTCTCTCAAGTCAACTAATGATTCAAAATGACACAAATTTATCCTAACAATAAAATCAAAACTAATATTTTACTTGAATGGAACCGTTCGAAGTTCCAGTAAACAAAAATCTTCTCGGTCTTGAATTTACTCGTGAACCTTCACATTCATGAACCAGAAAAGCAGTTATTGCCGAATCACCAACAGTTCGAATGGTGCAAAGCCTGCAAACAAGGAACCGATAATTTGCAATATTTCAAAATTTTATAGGCTAATTTCAAACAAAAGTATAGGTGAAAAGATAGAAATAACAAATAAAGTTAGCAACAAATATATATATATATATATTTTGTAAGTAGAATAAGGAAAAAAGAACATTAGTACCACTGACCTGTCGCCGTTCGAAGCTAATCTTACAATGACTTGATTAGTACCAGGTACCACACGTTGCACAAAAACTTGTTCACCATCTTGATCACCAAATGGTCCTGAAATATAAAAAATCATATTATTTCAGTAGTGACAATTAAACTATTCAAAAAAACATTTGAAAGATATTAAGATAGATGCCAAACATCTAAAAAAATATATTTAAAATATTAAAATTCAAACAAAATGAGAAAAAAAAATAATACCTGGATCATTTCCGTCTGTACCAAGAATATCATCAGTGCTGTCCAGAGTAAGTACCTTGAACGATGCCAAAGATGTACTGCCCGGCTGCGTCGAAATCATGCCACGAAAACGTGTTACACTCCAAGAACGAACATGATTGTATTCGCTGCACACTAGAGAAGAACAAGACTTTTTTATTGGTATATAAATAGTGAAAATTAGACGAATATTTAAATTAATTTTATTTTAAATTTGAATTGAAAAAGCATTTTCTGGAATTACCGCACAAACGAAATCAAAATTAAATCAGTGAAAGATAAAATTACTCTATTATTTATACTCACCGCTAATAAGATGGTTAGTTGTAAGAGCAACTCGTGTAACTGGAGATGTATGCACGGTATAGGTCTGGAATAACTGTGGGCCATGACCAACTGTTTCTGGATGTTGTACGATCACTCGAACGCTACCGCTTGAAGTTCCATAAGCAATTTCGATCCAATTCCCACGAAGATCTAAAAAATTCGACAAAATACATATAATTCGTGCAGTCAAGACAGCAAAATTTGATTCCGACACTCTCGTCACTTAAAATATGCAAAAATATACTTGTTTTCGGCGTCAAATAAACACTTATGGCAGTGATAACATCGGCATTTGGATCTCGATAAAGTTCCGTAATCAGCAAATCGTTATCTTTCATGCGCAAAGGGAATTTCTGCATGTCGATATAATAAATGGATCCATTGGTACATCCAAGAAGCAAAAATGATCCGGCTGTATCATAACATGATATCGCGACGACATCTACGATGAGGGAAGCACTATGATTCCCAAGGGACTTTAAAAAAATATGTAGAAAAAATTTAAATATATCACAAGTGAATGAATGATTAATAAACTTCCTGTTTTTTAGCAACAGCATAAAATCGCGAGTTTCTTACTAAAATTTCACGATTTCCAGCAATAGCATAAGAACACTCACTAACCTTGGACTTGCCAATTATGTGTCATTGAATGCCAGATTCCAACTTTGCCAATTTTACTCAGTGCTACCAACTGACTCCCAATGAAGAACAACTTATCAACAGCAACCAAAAGAGTGAATGTTCCTATGAAGAAATCTCTCGAAATATAGCTATATAATAAATTCAGTAATCATCCATATAAAAAGAATTTACAATCTCACTTGTAAATCTTGACTTTTATGCTAATAGTTTTCCGAATTTTACACTTTAATAATTTATAAAGGCCAGAGCCAAAAAAAGGACTAGGAAATGAAAAAAAAAAAAAAAATCACCAATTTTGGTCCCAAAATCAGCATCTCCCTCTGAAATATTCCATAAATGTATTGAGTTATTAGCTAATGAAACAGCCAGCATCTTTTCGCCAAATTTCGCATACAATGCCACATGACGCACAACAGCATCCATACGTGGCGACATATATAACTGCTGCCAACCCAAACTTTCTTTCATTCTGTGTATGAAATTAAGATTTATAGAGAAGTTTTTAAAATTGCTTTTTTTTCATTGACCCTGTAAACCAATTGAAAACTAAAAATAACGTAGCAGATTTTTTTTTTCTGGACGATAGTTTTTTTTTTTTTTTTTCTTTTTTCGAGTGAGTACAAAAAAACTTTCTGTGCTTCAGGCGGATAACTACATTTTTGAATAAGTTATTCTCAAATGGTGCAAACAAAGTCAATGAAGTGGAAAATTAATGATGCTAAATAAATAGTTACCTGTAACAACACACAAAATTTGCATATCCTACGGCAACTGCATTATAATGTGCTCGAATTACTCGAACCCGCAGTGGCTCTGATAACTGATCAGACATTCGAGCAGAATAACGTAGGAGTGATAGCTCCTCTTTTAGCTGAAATTAAATTGAAAGATAAGCTAGTAAAAACATAAAAAATTATGATTCCGTTCTATTCATTTCAATAGTTTCAAATCAAGCATTTTGATAATATTGAGATGAGTGGCACCGGAACTATTACAGTCTAACACAGATTCAATTATTTTACACAGCGGTCATGAATGGTATAATTAAATAAGAAAAATAGAAAATTATTATTAGGACAAAAAAGTTTAGAACAGAAAAGTGAAGTGAGGTAATGTATCATAGCATTAATAAATGACTATGATGAAGCAACTGTTGACGATGCGTCTCACAAAAGTTAAGCCAATTCAGATCATTACCTGACGGGTCAATTCAAATGAATTCTTTTTCATGAGGCCTTGATAAATTTTAGAAGAGTTACTACAAAAATTGTGTGCGCCCTGAAATTGGAATCAATTCTTAAATTCACACCAAGCAATATCAAGGAATGGCAAAATTTTGACATATATTAAAATTTATAGCAAACATTCCAGTTATCTCGAAATTACAATCTGAATAGACTGCAATTCAGAGAATACTAAAGAAACTGAATCATGGAATTATATGCATATAATTCAAAACTGTTGCTTAATAAACTAAACAATTTCTTTTAAAAGAAAAACTCGAAATATACTATTAAATCTGAGCTATCTGCTAGGACATGTGAAGCAAAATGCTGCGATGCATTCTTTATCATGCTGCTACTGTTTTCCACCGATAAGCTTGCTGCTTCTGATTTTTCGGCACTGACTGAAAATTTCGAATCTAGAAGTTCAAACTGCATTTGAAAGGAGAGCATATGTAACGAATCAGCATTTACCTTCACTTGCAAATGACGCATTACTTTCAGCAGATAATGGCAGTTTTGCTGGAAAATTTGGATTTTTTATAGCCTTACCGACCAATGCTTCTACAGCATGCGGCACCTTAAATAAATAAAAGATTTCCGCACATTTTTCATCTTCCATTCATGAAATAGCATTAACAAAATGTATAACATTCTTTACAACATTATAGAGACTTCTACAATTTTGCTATCATTCAAGCAGTCTTTTATAATTATTCATTGATTACATTTGAAAATATTCATTTTCCCATATTTGCAGAAGTAGTTCCTACATGAATAAGAATAAATTCTAAAAGAATCAGACCTAATCAAATTTATTTGGGGTATAAAGACAAATTTTAACCATATAATTTTGATCCTCACTTGAAATTTAGCTTCCATGCTTGGAAGCAAACGTGGCTGTTGTGATGTTCTAAGTGCAGAACTATTTGATACCATTTCAATTGCAGATACTGCTGTATGTTCATTTAGATTGCAAGAGTGAAGAGGAGGAAAAGAAACCGGAACTAAGTCACGTGAACCGGGTGATAAATTCATCGAATTCTGATTGTTTCTTGTAGAACTTGGTGTTGAAGATGAATAATCTTGGAAAAGATTTCAAATATGAATTGAATAAAAATAGAGCCGGACCATGTTAACATCAGAATGTTGATTTAGTTAAACTTCACTATAAAAACATACCTTCGTTTAATGGCAAGGCAGGTGGAGGTAAATAAGCATTAAAAAGTACATCACCACAAGCACATTCATCTAATTCTTCACACAATGTTAATCGTTTCACTAAAGGTCCCAAGCCGTAATACTGCGCTTCATGTTTCAAATTTATCAGACTTACTCCGCTAGAAAATACGTTATATTTAGAGCATAATTTAAAGAAATAAATGATGATATAGGGATAAAGAGAGAGAGGATATCAGAGAAAAATTATTAGAAGGATAATTTCACCTTAAATCTATTTGTTTTGTCCGCAAATAATTTAAAATTATTCGAAATATTTCTGGATCTCGATCAATGAAGATCTAAAAATATTAGAGTAACTGCACTTTCTAAAAACATCAAACGTACAAAAAGTATAAGTGAAAAAGACAACGAATAGCAAAGAAAGGAAAAATCCTCATTTGGCAAAATCAAAAAATAATGGCCTTAGCGGTAAACTAATTACAAGAGTTTGGCAATAAAACAAATTAAAAACACAGCAACAGGAAGGGAAGTCATTTATGCAAATCAATTAATAGATTATATGAAATAAAGGAATTTACCGCATCTGTTTCATCGCGTACAGTAGGAATTCTTCCACTCAACAAGCTGAAATAATAGTTGCGTAGAAAAGCTTAGTAAATTTGTTATAAATTTCAGAACTGTAAGCACTTCATAAATGAACGGAATCAAATGAATTGTGAGATTAGTACTTTCGAAAAACATCTCCAGCTATATCTGCTTATAAAATCTTACTTTAGTAAGAAAACTAATACAAAGCCTTTTTAATGTACTCCATGACTTGTTTTATAAAATCCAGAACTTTCGTAGTTTACATAGAAAACTAGTGACAACCTTGTGAAGAAAGTGTCCGGTATCCATGTCAAAGTCTG
Source organism: Onchocerca lupi (assembly GCA_028564675.1). NCBI lineage: Eukaryota > Metazoa > Nematoda > Chromadorea > Rhabditida > Onchocercidae > Onchocerca > Onchocerca lupi. The sequence goes on along the minus strand of JAOVVO010000977.1, from coordinate 2,785 downwards.
TCGTGAAGTTGCAAATCTATGCCCACCAACATTCAAATTAATAATTTGTTCTACCATTAAAAATACTGTCGCTGTCTCCAACAATAAAGAAAGAATAATAACTTCTTACCCTATTTTTTGATATTTTTCCAATAAAATCAGAAATGACTTCCCACGCGAAAGAGCTGCAAAAATGTAATTTATTTCTCTTCGTCAACTTGATTAAAAATTAAGCTTTTTCTCATTAAGAATACATCAGAAGTAGACTCATTTTTGGAGCAGTTGGGACTATTCTTTAAGAATAACAAGAAACTTTTCATTTCTTTTTATTAAGGGAATCAACATACAAAGTCAAAATACAATTACGAAACATAAAAGGAACATGCTTATTTTGTAAATAACACTGTTCATTAGTAGCAATATTAAAATTAACTTCTGATTTACAAAACTTCACACTTTTTTCTCACATAAATGTTCAATTTATCACTAGCATTTATAGTGATGCTATGAAAAATATCACATAAACAAATTCAAAAATGGAGCCTAGCCCATTAAACTAACACAAATACACATAAATAAAAATACTTAGCTGAAGGAATTTTTGGTATTTAAGCATAAAATTAGATATTGCCACGAAACTTTTTCATGGCAATCTGTATGTAATCAAAATAAGGTAAGCTTACCATTTATTTTCTGTAAGTTGCATTGTATTTACCAAATACTATAAAATTTATTCAGTTGCAAATCGAGGTAATATTCTGGCGATTACCGATATAAAAAAATCATAAGATCTTATGCTCCGCAACTTTTTTGGAAATTTCTTAATATAAATAAGGGAAAGAAGATAATTTAATGAATGAATTGATACTTTTCACGGTGTTCATTTACAATTACATCAGAATTAATGTGCCAATACATCGGAAAGTTCTCAAAGAAAAATTCTCACTGTATTGGCACAATAATTTACAGTTGCAAATCCTACTTTTTACTGAAAAAAGTAGGACTTACGACTGCTGATAAGCCAATAATTTGATAGTAGAATATTACAGAAAACTTAAGTTCATTGCAAAACATTTCTTTTCAAGCCAATTTTTCTTTCAGACATTTCTCGTACAAATCATAATCCTTGTCCAAAAATGTGACGAAGATTATTCTATCAATCTACAAATTCATTGATCTGCATATCATTGTCATTTCTCTTTATTTTGGAAAAGGCACTGTTTCTAAAATCGGAAGAAATTTCTCCAAAACTTGAAATAAATTGAAAAAAAAATTACTTACTTTGTCTTTATTTTCTTCCAACCATGCCAAGACTGAAGTAACAACAACGTTACATGCATCATCATTTGGATAACCATATACGCCTGTTGAGATACATGGAAAAGCCTGAAGTTCTTCATTTTAAATATTACAGTAATATAATCAGTAAGTAGTAAGTAAATTACAGTAAGTAAATTATTCATAGGAACGTCAAATTTTAAATTATTTTCTCATATATTCAAAGGCAAATTATTTACAATAGTCCTCAAATTATTCGTAGAAGCAATTCTGAGGGACTCAATGTAGCAAGATTTCAACAGATTTCGTTGATCTTCGATAACTTCAGAGTAAACTTGGGGACCCACTGTATGTATTATATCTGAAAACAAAGCCTGGTACAGAATGGAAAATTTAAAAGAATAGAAAAAATGGAAATCCATTTTGAAAACATACGCTTGACATGCTTCATATCGTAAGCTCTTGTTATTTTAGCTTCTCCAACTTTGCAACCATTCAGTTTTTTGCATTCGTCATATAAACATCGACCTGCTGCACGATGAATGGCTCCATCAACTCCGCCACCTTGAATAAACGTGAAAGTAGATGGAATAGCTTTCAAACGGAGTTTTCTCTAAATGGAAATATAAAGGGATCAGGCTGATTTGAACAGTTTTAAAACGGAAGCAACATACCACCCAAAAGTGAGCTGTTAGCAGCGTTGACGATGGCATCAATTTCCAACTTGGTGATGTCACCTTTGTCAATAGCAATAAACCTAGCAAGCGGATTGCTTGATTTTGTCAATTCAGCAGCTGTTGTCGCCTCGCTCCACTTTTTTATCCCTGCCATCTTTCCTATACGTTATCAATTCATCAACAAGAATTGTTAATTCATTTTATATTCAGAGTCAAAAAATATCCTAAGACCAAAATCCAACATCACACTGTCTAAGATAGTTATTAAGCACCCTTAGGATGCTTAATGACAATCACGACGTAGTGATACAAGTAGAACATAATTTCCTCGGTTAAGTCCATATACACACTGATTTGATAACTTCAAACATGAATGATTCTAATTTACCACTTTCATATTATCATTTAGTTAAAAAAATTTTGGAATATCAAGATGAAGAAACACAGCATGAAAACAAACCTAGAGAAGAAAAAGTACCAAGTTTGTTCATAAATACGTTCTGCATTTTTGCATAAAAACCGACCTAGATTAAGATACTATGCCTGCCTTTCTATTCCCAAACACAAAAAGTACAAAAGAAAAAAACCTTCAACAAAAACCGTACTAAGAAAAGTGCGCTACTTAATACGGCCGGATCAATTTTTATGAAAAATTTGTTCTCAGTATATGAGTTTCGTTGTGTGCCACCAGGTCTAAAATTTGGTGTTCGGAAAAAAATGTGGTTGAATTATATAATTTGGTGGATTGGGAATTGCTTCTTCTTGCTGTTGTAACTCGGCAGGGTCAGCAGTAGTTGTCGGAAAAGTCTTCTATGTCTTGTTTGACAAAAACGAGTCCTATTAAGAAAGTT
>JAOVVO010000976.1:0-23653 GCA_028564675.1 Onchocerca lupi | reverse complement strand
TTGAGTAAACAAAACAACGAATACACTGTACTTTTTGATAATAACGAATGAACTTACAAAATCATACAGTCAGACATACCAACAAATGACGATATTCTGAAGTGGAAGAAAAGATTCGTAGTTGGAAAGTATGCGAATCACTCGATGCGTTTAAACGATGACAAAGTGGGCATCGAAGTGAAGAAACCAATGGAACCAAAAAAATTCAAATGAGACGGTATAATAAGAAAAACTGAAATTTATGAAACCATAAAACAATAAACAATTGCCTTCTAAGAAATATGAAAACAGTGTAACTCAACGCAACAAAAATCATCGAGTTTTGGAGAAAATTTGGGTGTTGAAGTAACATTAACCGCAAATAAGGGGAAGTTTCAAATATCGATATTTTAAATTTGTTTCAAAATTTAGCCCCAGAAAGTAGATATTACAAATTAATCAAATAATGAATGAGAACTGAAATTGAAAAATAACAGAAAGTGAATTATTTCTGAAGGAGAGAGCAAAAAAAGAAAAATTTCGTAGTGAGAAATCAAAAAGAAGATCATTAGAGATATTCGGTAAAATGATTAATTAGTTAACTTTTAAAAAAGTAATAACTACATAATTTCATCAAGTAGGAAAATGAACTTGTTTATCGGATAGATAAACTTGTGCTAAAAAAACGTGCATCCCTCAATCTTATCAGAAGGTATCAGGGGTTCCTCGCGATTTCTGGCAATGTTAGGGAACTTTTTTTTTTACATAATCGAAAGATTTCGTTGGAAGAAATAAAAATACCTTGTTATTAATTTAAAAGTGCTAATTAAATTTTCATCTTTTTTAATTTTAACGCAAAATTTTAGTAGTTGATAGCGATAATATATATTCAGAATATTCTTTACAATACAATTTTAATTTACATTCCAACAATAATTATTAAATTGTATTATTAAAAACGGACTCTAAAAAAAAGGAAATATCGCTGAATACTGATAAAAATTATGATGGTTTAATGAAAATAAAAATAGATAAAATTTTTGAAAATGATGAAAAATTGTTTAAAGAAAAAAGGAAAAAATTTTTGCAAAATAAATGTTTAGAAAATTTATAATTCGAAGAAAAATTAAGTTTTTGATTTAACATTTCATAAAACAATTTATTAAATTAATTTGCTTCAAAAAAAAAAAAAAAAAGAGATGTAAAGAAATATAGAACGACAACAACATTTTCGAAAACCCAAACAACTTAAGAATGCAAAGAACTTGTTCAAATATTGGACAGTGTTTCTTTTCGTTTTCTGAGGAAAATAGGGATAAAATTCTTTTACAGTGAAAAATACAAAAAGAAAAAAAAAATTCAGGTAAACAATTAATGTCTCCTTTCCGTTCTCCTTTTGCTTTTTTTTTTGGCCTATAGTATCTGATTGAAAAAATTTTAATCAATTATTAAAACTTTCCTCCTCTTTTGATGCCATATTATAAAGTCTTATTTTTACCACGGTATTTAATTCTTTTTTTTTTTTTTTTTTTTTTTTTTTTTTTTTTTTTTTGAAGAATTAATATTCATTTTCTCTTCTCTTTCAGTTAAAGCAATATTTTAGTGCTTACTTAAATAATTAGCTTTAATATGCGAATATTATGCCGGATACAATAATTATTCTCATTTTAACCAGGAAAAGTTTCTAATTTGTTTCAGCTTAATTTATATTTTAAGTGCAGAAATTCAAATTTTTTGGCCATATTATATGTACTGGTTATGCAAATCAATTGAAATGTTTCGGAATTTCTCGAAATTTAAAAGGAAAAAAAGTTTAGGGAAACATTAAAGTTATGCTCGATTGTAATAGCATAAATACAAACTGAATCTCATAATTATCATTTTTATTTTTGAATTTTCAACTACTGAATGAAAAAGTTTAAGTCCCAATGCTTAGAATTATTGGAAAAAAAGTTCGATTTTCTCTTAATAAAGAAATTTATAAAGCATAACTCATTTTATAAATTTTTTGGTAAACTATGCATTAACAATAGTGCAAATTTATTTTATGTACAATTTAATTTCAGAATTATCATCATTTTAATCTAATTCATTTTTTTTCATTATTAAATTTCTGCTCTCATCAACAATAACAATTCCATTTCTGTCAGTTACAATATAATTTATCTTTTTATTTCTAGTCCAATTTTATTTCCAATTTCATTTCTATCATGCAATTTTCGCACGCATGCTCAAATGCATGTCAAATGATGAAAAGAAAGGAGGATTGTTTCATTTTTACTTTTTTGAATTATTTCTTCGCCCAAATGCATGAAAATGATGCTACCAAATATTTTTCGAAAAAATGTTTTTCACAAAACGAAAATTTACTTCTTCGCTTTCTTTCTTGCGTTTAATTCGCTGTAAAATTTTGACCTTCCTTGTAAATGCATGAAATTGATAGCTAATTTAACGGGACGGGGCGGGGACAGCGGAGAAAAGAAAGGAGAAAATAATCGTTTCATTTGATAAATGAAGTTTTTCATCAGCAATTTTTGCCCATTTAAGGACGAAAACTTTGAGTTTTGCTATAATTTTGATTCTTATTTAAATGTAAATTTTAGGTCAAAGTTATGAAAAAAGCCTGAGTTAAAGTTAACTAAAATTTAGGCTAAAATTAGCCAAACTTTATCTTCTTTAGTTTCGTTCTTTATTAATTACATTTCAGAGATGAAAAATCGAAAATATTATGATATTCTATATTTTGTTGAAATAGCCTAAATTTATATTATATCATAAAATTACTATTATCATTTTTCTGCTTTGAAAACCATAGAAGTATTTTTTTTATTGCACCTTTGGAAGAATTATTACACATTATCAATCACGAAAGTGGTTTCATCACTTATGACTTTTGTCTTTTTCTTCCTATCACCATTTGTCACATTTTTTCAGAGTGACATTCAAAAGCTCAATTTTGAATAACTTAATTTTTTTTTCTTTTTTTTTTTTTTGATATTTATTAGAAATTCAAACTCGAATAATTGATGAAGCAAATTTTTCTTTTGATTATTTTGAATCACATTGAAATATTACCAACTATATGTAATACCGGAATTCATAAATCAGATTTTTCGATGTTTTTTGGCTATATAAATATTCGCATGGTTATAATCATATAATCATTCAACTATTATATCATTCATCATCAGCATTGGATTTATTTTATATGTACCATATATATTGAAATTTTATTCAATTCCATTTTCCTTTATCATCTTTTTGTTATTTGAATTTTATTCAGCAATTAAATTATTCCAACAATTCAATTGTTCACTAATTCAGTAACTCTTAGCTTCTACTATAATTCAGTGTCTGCGATGAAACTGATTAAAAATTAAATTTAAATTTTGTAAAATTATTGTATTTCTCATTATTTTGCATATTTTATCACCTTATTTTTAGTTTATCTACTTCTTTAAACTTCAAAAGAGCTTTTTCATGTTCCCATTTTCCTTAATTCTAATTGAAATATAAGTATACCAGTAGTAAAATAATAACAAAAGAGAAAATTAATTTTTGTTTACCTCTCTTTTGGATCGCATTCCTACAATTAATTCTATGTATGATATAGTTATGCTCGCATTTATTTCTAACTGCCATACCAAATTTGATTCAATTAATTAATCTGTTATTTTTCATTTACATTTTACCTTTTTATATATAGCATTCCTGTTTTTTTTTTTTTTTTTTACAAACAACATGTTTCTACGTTCAGAATGCCTTTTTTTTTATTTACTTCAATTTTATTTAATCTTTCTTTGAGAAGTGAATCAAAATTTAATGTTTATTTTCTTAAAGATTATTTGTTTTTAATCACTTATTATTTCTATTGCAGAACACAAGCAGATGTTAATCGCCGTAAAGAAATAATCGGCATAAGGAAATACGGCATAAGAACAATGAACGCATGTGCCAAGGCTTTATAACTACGAAGTAGTTTAATTTGAATGACGAATTCATTTCCTCCTATTTGAATTAATTTATTAATTTCAATACTCTTTCTTAATCTTTGATAATTTCAAATTGAAAACAATGTTACTTAATAAAAAATAGACAAATAAAAAAATTCAATCCAATTTCTAACTGATTGATGAGATTTTAAAAATTAAAGAGCAAAAAGAAAAAACCGGAATAATTGACGAATCAATGATGCCATGCAGTGCGAATTATTTTTTGTCAAATTCGTTTTCTACTAATTCTGTCACGTAGAATTCACAAAAAGAAAAATGATACAAAACATGAAGTTACGTAATGTTAAATTTAAAATATTAGACAAAATATCAAAGTTTTTCCTCTTTCAACTAATGTTTTAATTGCGTCATTTTATTCGTTTTTTTTCATTTTGTATCAAAATAGTCCGCTCTTTCTTTCTTTTTTTTTTTTTTTGACTCGTTTTCGATTTGTTTCGTTTTGTTTTTATTATTTTTTCTAGATTACATAATTAATTTATAATTTTAATCATTTTATCAAAAGAAGGAAGAACTGAGAGACCGAGAATTATAAAAATTGTATGATCAATGAAAAATCGAATAAGTACGATAACACTATCAGATGATCCGTTCAAATTGGATTCATTTGGTGACAAATGTTTTGAAAAACTGTCTGATAACAACAAAAGCAGGTCAATTTTTCTTCTTTTAAATAATATTAAAGAAAAAACTTTTTTTCGATTAAAATCAGAGTTATATGAAATTGAAATTTAAAAATTTTTCTAAAACAGTTTTTATAAAAAGTAAAAAAGAATTTATTCGGAAAAATCCATCAAGAATTGCTAGCGAATAATGATCATTTCAAACAAACAAAATATTAAAAGCGAAAGGAAGAAAAAAAAGTTTTTTTTCTTTTCATAATACAAATAGAAAGTTTCTATTCTAATCTTAAATTAAAATTTTAACAAATAAATATATAATATCAATTTTAGTGATTTTAATTATATATATTGTAAATCTTTGTATGTAAAATAAATAATCAATTAAAATTTTAAAACACATATATTAAAGTTTTTAAAAAACACTAAATTTTGATATTGAAATAAAAATCAAGCTTTCATTAAATTTAAATATCATCATATCGACAGTATTATATATATGGTAGTTTGATAGCTATCGCAGTTATATATGATAATTAGAAATAATTAAATATAATAAAACATAAATATAATTTGTCATAATTTCTTTTGCTGATAAAAAATCATTCACTTTTCAATCGCCTTTTATTTAATATTTGTTTATTACTTCATTATGTTTTATTATTACATTTTATAATTCGTCATAAATATTATTGGTCTTATAAGAAACAAGTTAATTTTTTTGCTTTCGAAATGAATAACTTTTGTAAATATAAGTGATAATACATGTATTTCAATTGCAGTTATGAATTCAAATTAATCGTATTCAAGTCTTATGACAAATTGCACATTATATTTAATCACTATTGACGATTACATTTTTTTTTTCTCAACCATGACAAAATTAAAGAATACAGTCAGAACAAAAAAATAAAAAAAAAAAATTTAATTCGATAAAAATCAAAAAAAAGAAAATCCATGGTTTTTGTTCACAATATTTTAATATAAATCATTCAATTTCATTAAATCCTATACTAATATGATGCATGGAAATTGTGGATAGATTCGGATTTTGACAACATATTTTTTCATTTCGACAACATGTTATTTACAAAATATCAATAATAATATGAAAAAGAGATTAAAAAGAATAATTTCAACAATTAATCATTTGGAAAAAAGTAACGGAAAGAGTAAACTATTTTTCGAAATTACAATCCCTCCTTTTTTCACCTTTTCTTTTTCTCTGACTTCCTCTTTCTTTCTCTTTCTTTTCTCTTTTCGCTTTCTCCGAAAATTCCTCACACAGGTAAATATATTAATTGCCTTTTGAAACTTGTTCCCGTCTCACAGCAATAATTATTCAATGACTGATTTTAACAATGACGTACAAGAGGCATTATTCTCTTTGTACGATCAATCAATAATGTTTATTCTTTATACTTTTGCAAATTTTGTTAAATAATTTCTGTAATAATTTAATTGATTTCAATCTTTGTTATAAGCGCTAAATAATGTGATAATTTAGTATACTATGCACAACATATAAACATATGCATATTTATTTATTGATGCCCTAACAGTTGAAATAAATTAATTACATTATATAATTATGGTTGTTACAATAATACACAGCGAATAAGTTATTTATATTTCCTTTTTCCTCTGATGATATCTTTTGCATAATTTTGCTTTATTACTTAAAATCATTTATAAGAATATAGTTACTATTTACTGCAATATATATATATATATATATATATATATATGAAATATTCATGTAATGAAATTAAATAATTAAAAAAAAGAAATCTTTGTATGAAATATTTTGCATTGATTTGCTTTCATTTTTGTCTGATGTCATCCATAAATTGTGTTTAAATTGTATTTCTTTAAAGGAATATTTTAAATATTTGGTAAAGTAGAATTGTTTAAAATAACCACGATGAAAAAGAGAAGAAAAGTAACATTTAATTCATTTCTAAAATTTCACTTCTTCGCTTTTCTTTCATCATTTTTTTTTCTCAAACTTTTCATTTTTTTCATTGTAAATTTTGCTAACAAATTTTTGTTTTTATCATTACTTAAATTCTTTCAATATGTTGCAAAATTTTTCATAAAATCTGATGCAATGCATTAACAGTTTGAAATAAAGTTTTAATACTTTTATTGAAATGAGATAAATAAATAAATTTAAAAAAAAAGCTTTTCACATTTAAATTTTCGTCTTTTTCAGTTTCTTTTTTTTTTCTTCGCATAAATAGATGGAAATTAAACATGGCAAATTTCAAGAAAACCTACTACATTTAAACTCATTCTCAATTTTCTCCTCTTTCAATTTATTTATTCATTTTTTTTTAATATGAAACAAACATCAAATAATTTTGATTGTTTTTATAGAAAAGAAGAAAAGATTATGACAGTATAGTCTTCATTATCCATTTTATGCCAAAAAAAAAGGATTTTTTTTAATTTTTTTCTAATTGTTAGTTTTTATTAAAAAAAGAGAAGTTTCTCGCAATATTTTTTTTTTTTGCTGAAAAAATAAGCAAAACATAGAAAATCATCAATATTTTTAAATACGACAATAACAATTTTTTTTTTTGGACTTTTTTATTTTTTAAATTTAATTTCAATCACCTTTATTTTTAGATTTCTTTTTTGAAATTTCAATATTCTTTTAAATATTTGTACAACTTATTGAATTTTAGCAAATTTCAATTCATATAATTTTATGGGAAATGTGGAAATACAAAATATTCTATAATGATGAAAACTGGTTAAATTATATGTACAATATGAATAATAATTCATTTTTGCGACTCCAATTTTTCTTTACTTTTTGACAATTTTTCCTTGAAAAGTTCAAAAACACTTTAAATTTGAACAAGATAATGGTTTTTAAACTGAATAACTTGAATAATATGTAACTTAAATATTTCCTAACATCTTATAAATAAATATTAAATTAAATTTAAATGACTGATCGTTCATTCATCATAAAATTATGTAGTATTTAATTTATTAAGATTATTCCACTTCATTTTGTTCATTAATATCATGAATTCCGATGATAGAATCCAGTTAATGACATGATTATTCTCAAGTACTGATTCATTAATGTTCTTTTGATGAATCTAATTAATAAGTGTAACTTCACATTTTAATATTTACATATGTACAGATGGACATATATGTGTGTACATATTGATAAGATTCTTTAAATTATATTAATTATCAAATTATTGTGTTCAAATTTATCCCCTGCCTTATGCTTTCATATTATTCTTTTGTTCGAAATAATCTTATTGAAACAAAAAAAAAAAAAAAAAGAAAAAAAATTGATATTATAGCAAGTTCAATCAATTATCAAGTAATGCTACAGTGATCAGTGATACTAATGATTGCCACATAATGAACAATAAAATGCCAATAATTTTTTTGTTAATATAATAATAAAAATTTTAAATTGATGTAACAAAATTTATATTGATTGATTGTTTAAACTGACTGATCATTTAAATTGATCCCATTTAGTTTGGTTTAATAACAATGCAAATATTTAAACAAATGTGAAATATGTATTATCAACATACCGTAATATGGCCATATGTACCGTGATTTTTCCATCTTTTATACGGTTAAATGAGCCAAAGATTATTTTTGTTAGAAAGTTTCACGATCGCTTTTAATCTGATGAGTAACAGCTATTCATTTGCTGGTTCTACTGATGATATTGGTAGAACATTTAGAATCAATGGAATTTATATAATTCATGGAAAATCGATAATTCAAAATTCTGTAAATTTTCTATTAGTTCCAAATTTTTACCTTTTCTTAAACTTTTTACAGTATTTCAATGTCCCCTGCAAAACTAAAAAATAAAAATGGATTGGGAGACTATGTTTGCTTGGTTCTTTTGTTCGTCATTAATTTGCTTAATTATATGGATCGATTCACAGTTGCAGGTAAATCGGTTACCATTTTTTAAATTATATCCTAGTTTCCTTCGCCTATCATGATAATTCTGATTTAGGTCACATCTGCAAATGCAATGTCAACTGTTAATAATTAAATAATTCAATGGTTGAAAATGCATAATTTCTATCTTTGTTCTCTTATTTAATAAAAAATTGTCATTAAACTTTATGATAGTTATGAAGTCATCATTATTATTGCTGTAAAAATATGCACCAAATTATGGTATCAAATTATCAGAGTAGAGCGGGAATTTCCAGTAAAAAATCAGTCATGAAAAGTTATGATATTATATGATAATCACATGATGGCAAATAAATTTTATCTATTTGTTTTGTGAGATTCTTCTTATTTAGCATTTAATTCTATTTTTCACTTTTTCGCTGAATTTTCAAGCTGTTGAATCGATTGATTATAACGAATTTTCAAGCTATTGATTATAATGAAAAAATTAATCGGTCACTATTAAGTGAAATTTTTGAAATTTTACCTCGGAAATTTGAATCAAAAAAATTTAAGTTAATTTCTGAATTTAATCATTATTTTAGTCAAAATAATAATGATTAAATGGCGTGTAAAATAATCTATTAATGTCTTGAATATTTTAAATATATTTTAAACAAATTTCCAATAATTTATGGAATAATTTATTAATATTCCAAAATTAAATTATGCAATTTTTCTAGGTGTTTTGACACAAGTTCAAGCATTTTTCTCCATTGACGATACTGGAGCTGGCTTACTGCAAACAGTATTTATCATATTTTATATGATATTTGCACCGCTTGTTGGTTTCTTCGGCGATCGATATAATCGTAAATGGATAATGATCACTGGTATAGCAATTTGGATTCTTGCTGTTTTAGCATCATCTTTCGTACCTACTGATGTGAGATTTTAGAAATATTAAAAAATTCAAAACTCTAATTTTGACTTTCAAATTTTTAATTTTCAGTCGAAGTTTGAAAGTTTTAGTTCATTTGCAAATCAAGACTTGAAAATTATTAGGAGTACAACTAAATTCAGAACTCCAATTTTAAGTTTCAAACTTTAATTTTCTATTAAAATTTAAATTTCGAGTTCATTTTTGCAAATCACGGTTAAAAATCATCATCTCATTTCATTTTACGAGAAATATTTGTATAATTTGCAGTCATTTTGGTTATTTCTATTACTACGAGGAGTTGTCGGTATTGGTGAAGCGTCATATTCGATAGTTGCTCCAACGATAATTGGTGATTTATTTACGACATCTACACGCAGTCGTGCAGTTATGTTTTTCTATTTTGCTATACCAGTTGGAAGGTTAATTATTCATACTTTTTTCTATGTTAATAAAAAAATGATGCAAAGTTATTTGAAATCAATACAATTTATCAATCTTTTTTTTCAATACTTCTGATTCTCAACAAAGATAAGAAGTTCATTAAAATTCTTGCTATTGATCGGAACTAATCAAATATTTCAAGAAAAAAAAAAATCGATCTTGTGAGAGGGAAAACGAAAAGGGAAAATTACCATCGATAATTAACAGATTTGATTGAATTTCAGAACAATTAAAAGTTTTCATTCTTAATATGTCATGGCAAAATAAGTTTTTGAAACTTATCAAAATTAATCAAAATTGACAAAAATTTTGCAGTGGTATGGGTTATATCGTATCAGCAATTGTTGCATCTTTATTTGGTGGTTGGCAATGGGGTTTACGTGTGACACCGATTCTCGGTGTTCTGTGTATCATATTTGTCATCGTTGGTATGAAGGAACCGAAACGTGGCGAAGCGGAAAATGCTTTTTCGAACAATGTCCAACAAACGTCATATTGGGAAGATATTAAAGCAATTCTCACAATGTAAATTTAATTTTTTTTTTTAAAATCGTTTGAAACAAAAATTGCTTAAATATGAAGACAAAAATCTTTTATTAAATCAAAATCTTTAAGCTTTTTTTTAAGAAGATCTCTTCTCTGGATTCAAAAATTTTTTCAAATTTAAATTTCGCATTTTCTTTATTTTCTCATCAAAATTTGCGACGAAGTCTGAAAATTTATGAATTATATTGCTAAATTATAAATGTTTCCGCTACTTTCTTCAGTCCAACCTATGTTTATACAACATTTGCCTATACATCAGTGGTATTTGTCACCGGTACATTAACATGGTGGGGGCCAGCTGCTATCGAACATTCCGTCGCAATGCAACAAAATTTGAATAGTACTCATGAACTTAGCAACGAACAAAAAAATAGGTAAATTTCTTCGAAAATTTTTCATCAATATTTTAATCATTTATAAAGTATAAATAATACCATTAGTGGTTATAAAAAAAAATAGTGATTATAGAAAAAGATATTACAAAGGAAAATAACTGAACAGATTTTTGGAAGCTATTGCTAAAATTAGCCACTCCAAACTATAGTAATCCAACCATTTTGAACCATGGTAATGTAGTCATTTCAAGCTATAGTAGTCTGGGCATTTTAAACTACAGTAATCTGAACATTTCGGACTGCAATAATCTATTACAATGGATCAATTTGATGATTAGCCGAAATTTTTTTCCATGAAATAAAAGTTTTCGATATTATTCAATACTAAATAGCTAAGAATTATAATACATGTTAAAGGCGATGAAAAGTTCAACATCCCGAAATTACATCAATCAAAACAAAATAAAATTTAACTTTAATTGCATCCATAAATTGGCTAATATTCTTAAACTTTATTAAAGGTATTGAAATTTCTTATTATTAAATCTTTCATAATTGAATTGTTACTGAAACTAATGTAGTTCACGAATCTTTATCATTGATTTATTCATTTTGTTATCTTATATTGAATGACTGCTCATCCATCTTTCTAATCTTTTCATAGCTTCCCTTGCCTTGATGACAAGACCGAGTTATTGATGTTGCTTAGCAATGGAAGAATAGTAACAATGACCTCATGACCTTATTCATTTATCACAGTATTCTTTTTATACCACTTCCTTCTTCTGTTCTAATCATCTATAGCAGCATTATACTACCAGGTTTTATTTTGGCTACTTTAATTTACTTAATGCTTGCAACTCTTTTTGTGTCATTCACTACCGGAATCAAGAAATAATTTGTATAAACAATCAGAATATGAGTAATTTATCATTTACACTATATATAGAGAAGATTTTATATGTTGACATTTCTATTGTCATTTAAATTAATAAAATTCTCCAAACGACAAGATAAAGATTAAGAGAAATTTTTATTTTGATTATGTTGATATTGAATAAAAATGGATGCTTAAATTGGAATATAAGAAGAAAAATTCAAATTAATAAATTTCTCCAAAAGACTAGATAAAGATAAATAAATGTATTTGAAATATGAGATATGAGATATAATAAAGATGTAGATATTGAATATATGAAATGAGGAATTATAAAGCGATAAAAAAAAAAATTCTCCGAAAGATTTATTATTGATGCATAACAATGCAAAATCTATTAAATTTTTTGCAGAAGTTTTCCAGTATCTCTTGAAAAGTTTTGCAGAAAATTAAATATGAAACACGCATAAAAATTATTTAAATAAATTTCTCGATGCATTTAAATGTAATTTTGCAGGCTGAACAGATATCATAATTATTTATGAAGATAAAATTTTTTTTTGACATAATAAACTCGCAGAATATTTCAGTATAGCACTCAGTTTTGGTGTAGTAACAGTAATTGGTGGAATTTTGGGTGTTTCAGGTGGCACAACTCTGTCGCAGGTTGGTTTTTAATTAATAGTTGGTTTTTAATTAATAATGTTAGAAAAAATCCATAGATGCAAAGATGACAAATTACAGGTAAAATTAACTTCAACTTACTAAATTGTATTAAATATTTAATCTGTAACTCCGTTCGAAATGTCCATTTTAATCATTTAAGTATTAGAAATTTCATAAATCATTCCATTGAATTAAATCAGTTAGTTCAGAATTGAACCGATGAGCAATTTACTTCAGCAGTAATTATTACTCAAAACTTATATAAGTGTTAGGCAATGCTATCATTAAATTAATTCGCATTGCTGAGCGAGTAATTGCTTTCTTAATATCTCGGCACTTTACTGAACAAAAATTTTGAAATTAAAAAAAAGAAAAACAAACAAACAAACCAACAGTTTGCTCGTTTTTTTTTTTTATTTTTTGAAATTTAACAATATAATTAGTTTCATTCTCGAAATTTTAAAATTTCGCGAAAAATTTTAATAAATTTTAGCTTTTGTTACATGGTAAATGGTGCTGTAAGCCTTTTAAAACAAATCGTGCCAATCCCTTGGTATGTGCTTTTGGATCTATATTTGCGGTACCATTTCTTTTCATGGCCCTTAAAGTGACAAATTTCAATTTTACTATGGTATATATTTCATAATTTTTTATTTTTCATTTTAATTTTTCATCCCATTCGAAGTATTGAAGTTTATAAATTGTTGTATTGATTCAAATAATTTCTATGGAAAGGTCAACTTCGTAAAACAAAAATTACGATATCAATGCTTTCCTATAAAGTTAAATAAGATTAAAATTGATTGGTATTAGTCACTGTTTGATTATTAAGTGATTAGTTGATTATGAAAAGAAGTACTCACTAGTTGTAATGATTCGCTTTATTTCAGAATTTTCAATAATATCTATTGGATTGAATTAAAGAAATTTTATTTTTTAGCTGCAACAAAGACTAGCTAAATTATCATTCTTGTATTCACTTCATCTTTTTCTATTACCTTTCTACTAAATTTATTTCGATTAAATTACATATGGTATTTATCGTAAGATTTTTCAAATTCTAAGATTTACTTTAAGCTAAATAATTATTATTTGTATTACTTTTGTTGTTTAATTTAAGAAATGCCAATTTTCTTTTTCTTCCATTTGCAGATATTTATTTTCTTAGCAGTCTTATCATTATGTTTAAACTGGGCTATAAACGCCGATCTGCTTCTTGTGAGCTTAATTTTCTTTTTTTTTTCTTCCTGAAATATTCCTACAAATTTATTATCTTTGATAGTAAAAATAATTATAACATTCCAAATATGAATTAAAATATGGCAAAATCTTTTTTTTCTGAGATTTGAAATAAACTTGAGGAAATTAAATTTTCTTAGATTTTTTTTAGAAGAAAAGTAATGAAAATATTAGCAATACAATGTGAAAATGATGAAAGAAGTTTTAAGGATAGTTTTATTCCTGAAATTTCACTTAATATATTAAATACCTAATATTTGAAACATGCGATAAGCAAACAAAATTGGACTTTTGTCAAATTCACTCTCTTTATTTTAGGATATAATTATACCACAACGACGATCGGTTGCAAATTCATGGCAAATTCTTATATCACATTTATTTGGTGATGCTTCTGGGCCATATATTGTTGGTTTGGTAAGATATTTCGATAAATTATTTCAGAAATTTTGGGAAATTTAAAATAGTTTTACAATAAATATTTCCATAATATTTATATCGAAATACACGCTAAAATCTTATTTGCAGTCATAAGTTCCATGAATAATGTTGCAAATTTGCCACTTTCTAATTAGGATCATCAAATCTTAATTAACCTAATTAAAATTATTTACGTATCACTTAATTAGAATCATTTTCGAGTTCTTTTTCTTTCAAGCAGCCATTGTTCGCTTTGTTTTCCTCATCAAATCATCATGATCAGATATTTCAGGTATCTGATTGGATAAGAGGACTCGAAACTACTCCAACAGCATCATATCATTCATTAGCTACAGCATTTTACATACCTAATTTGTTACTATTAGTCAGTATCGTTTTGTTTATTGCTGCTTCAATATCCTTTGTTGATGATCGAGAGAAATTTCTGAAGCAAATAGGTTATAAGCATTTCTTTTTTTTTTTTTTTTCAATTTAATTCTTAATTACAAAAATTTACCGTAGATCTGTTACTTGAATTTTTGTTTTTACAGTCTTGTAGTTGATATTATCATGACATGTTTACTTCACATACAGTGACCTCTGTACTATTAAGTACCAGTTTCAGTTTATTTGTCAGCTTGTCGACTTCAATTAATAAGTAGAACAAAATTGACGTGAATTTGCGTAGTTATAATTGGATGTCTAATCAATAGAACTTTTTTTCCCAAAAATAAGAATTTATCTTCAATAAAGGGATAGAATCCGGAAAGAGATTTTCTTTGTAATTTCGAATCAAATTAAGTAATAGAATAACTAGGCACTTTAATCCTTCGTGATAAATATGCAAGCAAAATTTTCAGTTTTTGAAATTACCTTTCCTGTTGATAAGCTTAAAATTCGGTTTTTCGAAGCGAAAATAGTTTTTTTATCCATTATGCTATATTATGAATATTAAATTTGGATAATTTTGTAGAAAATAAAAATTGTTTGCCAATATTTCAACTTTAAATGATTATCGAATAGTTTTTGTTTATTCCTCACATAAACAACCATAAATTAATAAATTCGGAAAAAAAATTTTCTTCGTTTCATTTTCAGATCAGTATTCAAAATATGGTGATTCGAATGCCAAATATAATCGTAAAGTGGTGGACATTGGAAATGGTACAACAAATGATACATTTCAATAATTATGTTTATTTCAATGATTATTAGTTATTATTCAAATTTCGATTTTTTATTGTTATTTCAATTAAATATTGCAAAATTTTCATGTAATTTAAGAAAAGCTAGAAAAAAAGAATCTTAACAATTTGCACTCTTTAAATGTTCATAACTTTGAAATGTTTATTTATAATTCTGTATTTTATTGAAAAGATATACTATTTCACTTTTTTCTTCTTGACGGCTTAAATTTTAGGTCGCTTGAAAATTGATTTTACGTATTTTTTTCCTTTCTTTTTTTTCCAATATTCAAGAAATCATTTACAAATTTATTAACAGATGTGTGAAATTTTTCTTCGCCAAAATTTAAAATTTTGCATATTCATTCAAATTTATATTTTTCTTTCCCTACTTAGAAATTAGCAAAAAATCTTGGAAAAAAAAAGCTAAAAATAGTTCCTTAAAATTGTTAAAATTATAAGTTTATGGATTTCGTCAAATTTAGCGTTTACAGACTTAAATATTAATTACTTTTCTCGCAATTTGCAATTTATGGTTAACATAATTTTCATAATTAATTTCACATCTTAAAATTTATTTATTAAATCATACGGGTAGTAATACTTTTCATATTTTTTAAATTTCGCAATCATAACATATTCGTATCTTTAAATAAAAGAAAAGAAAAGATGGAGAAAAACGATTAATATTGTGCAAATAACGAAACTCTATGAATTATTTTTAAATTTAAAAATTTATAGATAATCTTTTAAAAATATCATTGCTCAATAATTATCCCTTTTATTTATTTGTTTTTTCTAAATTTAAAATCATTCATTCGATCATTATCATTCTTTCTTTACTTTTAAAAATTGAAAGAAATGATGGAAACCTAAATTCAAAAAAAAAGTAATGAAATCATAAATTGAAAGAAATGATGAAACCATTTCCTGTCTCTTTTAATTGTTATTGTTGATAACATGAAAAATCTTTCAGTCTCTTATTCTTTTTCCTTTCTCAAGAAAAAAAAAAAAGAAAAACTGTCTTTTGAATTGCATTCAATCCAGTCTCGTTAATTAATGAAATTAATTATTTATTACACCATCCAATGACTTCGGAGCATTACAGTAATCTAGTCAAATTTTGTGTATTTATTTTGCATTTCATATTTATTTAAAAAAAGAATGTAATTATTTCAAGATAATGGTGACATCGACTGAATATATATCCAATTTATGCAATAATTCTTAAATGATTTATTTTGATGTATATCGCCGATATCAGTTTTTTTTTCTTTTGTTTCTGGAAATTAAAAAAAGTTCGATAAAATATTACGATTGTACATGTTTGATACGCCAATTGACGTTGTGTATGTTGATGAAATATTTTAAAATAATAAAAATAAGACATTTATTGAATTTCGAACTTTTCATGATTGGCTACCACTTGGTACGAGCTACAACTTTTAGCTTGAAAGAAATACGAGTTGTTTTAAATTTTCATTTCAGATTCATTTCAAAATGCATATATTTCATATAAATTCGATTTATATAATCAATCAGTTTCGTATTAACAGTATCAAGGTCAAAATTTTCGAAAATACTTTGAACGATCATGAGAGATTTGAATGTAATTTTCCAAATTACGTGGCCTGTAAACATGCCAAATATTCCGAGAATTTTCAGTGGTACTTACATCGACTATTAGACATTTAACCTTGTGAAATCATAGAAATAGATTACTAATGTGCTGTTTATTCATTAAATAATTCCGAAAATACCTGATCATATTAATCATTTTACTTATTAAATTTTTGCATTAGCGAAATATTGTTAAAAGTTTTGTCGATCGATAATAGATTTCTTTTAATGCGAATGAGAAAAATGAGGAAAGTTTAAATGGATGGCGTTTGGAAGGAAGACTATACTTTAACTCGATTTCCGTTCACAGCGCGCCAGTTCTGCTTACCAAAATGCCCCACTTCAATGTTTACGCTTCATTCAAGCAAGCAACATGTCATGTCATACTCATTGACAGTCTGAGAATAGTTTGAACACGTTTCGTCCCACAATTCCTCTAATCATTCAATTTACCGAATATAGCAGCTTCATTACGTACTCCATCTATTGTGAGGGAATCTTCAGAGGGAACCAGCTACTAGATAGTTCGATTAGTCTTTCGCCCCTATACCAAAGTCAAACGATCGATTTGCACGTCAGAATCGCTTCGGATTCCCATCAAGAAGACTTTATACTTTGTTATAAATCATGATGAAAAAGCTAATTAATTACATCGAAAACTTTTAATTAAACATAGAGAAAAACAATCAGAACGACAGAAAGAATAGAAATCATTTTGAAATATGACTGATTAATAATTCCCATTGATTATTTAGATATAATTATATCAAAACATAGTGATATTGGTTTAAAAAAAGAAAAAATTATATGTAAAATTATACGTAAATCAGAATTACACATAAAGTAAATTTTATATGAATCTGTCGGAAAATTCCGAAAGATGATCTGATTTCCCAAGTTTCGAAGTCAAGAAGTGAGACGATAATTTGAAATGAACTGCCAAAATGATAAACATGTTTGCCACCAAAAGGGAAAACACGTTTATTAACAAAGGATAAACATGCTTATCGTCAAAATGATAGATATATTTATCGCAAAATGCTCCGATCAACAGGGAAACAAAGCGAAGTCGACCAATCATGTGGCAAGAATCTAGATCAGGAAAGAAGGAGGAGCTCCGGAAGGACATATAAGGATCAGGTTTTGGAGAAGAATGTTTCTTGACACACTTCTTTAGCTACAAGTTCAGCTTTCGAGAGGAACAGTTTCCTATAACTGCTTCATCAGTTCGAGTGTTCGACAATTCACAACGACCGCAATCAATACTTTAACACGACGAATCGACAGCACCGATGACATGAGCGGCGATTCAGCAGCAGGCCCTTGTTATTATCCTTTATATTCATCATGTATTGTTCATCTTTATTGTTCAGCATTGTAAGGTGCGATATTATTTATAACATTATATTATTTTTAATATCTTATAAATCAAATAAAAGCTCCTGTTGACTTAGTTGGATCACCACATCATGAAGAACTCCAGTCCAAATTATAAATTGATCAGAATAATTCTCCAACAGGATCATAATTGAAGAAGCAAACTAATTATTTCGATAAACGATTTTTCTTTCTTGATAAATTATTATCAGGAAGCAAATTAGACTATAATTCTATGTTAGAAACTATTTATGAATTAATCAAATAGAGATATGTTAAAACACTTCTGATAAATGAATTCATTCCAATCATTCCAGTCATTTTAGTGTGCATATTATATAAGTTAGACATTAAGTTTTATAAAATAAATTATTCGAGTATTATATTCCAATATTTCTTGCTATACCCATTTCGATCTTAAGTTCATTAGCTGTGAAAAGTTACTCATAAATTTGAAATATAAAAATTTTTTTATAGCATATATTTTATTTCAATATTTGAAAAAAGACATGTTGAGTACGGTAAGCATTAATGTGGATGATTGTCGAAAAATTCCTCCAGTGAATATGATACAAATATTCAACTTGCTGTTCTAACAGTGACCTTGGGCCGTGGGATTTTTGCTTATGTTTTTACCTAATTTGAATAAACAGATTATCTATATAAATAAAAATGTGAATGCTCCTTGTGCCTCTTAACAGAATGTCACGAGTCCTCCCCGATTGCTTACAAATTTTGATACAACCTTGTGTTCGAATAGGTGCGCGTTTTTATATAGGTATACTTTTTCTTACGTGTCAAGCCTATGACAACTGAAAATAAGGGAGTGGATTGAATTTTTTAATTCCGCCTTGCACCACGCCTTTATGACAGAATTTTTTCACCACGCCTGCTTCCTTCAACGTTTCAAATTCTTCACCGATTGATTTGAAATTTTCATAAACGCTGCATTCGCATAGGCATGCGTATTTAAATAGATGAAGCACGTAATTTAAGCTTTTTCGTTTGTTTTTTGCTTTGTGAAGAATATAGTTCGTTTATTTCTTGATTTGTGTGAAATGTAGTTACATCGCAGAAATTTCGAGGTCATGATAGTGTATAATAAAATATTTCCTTCAATTTATGGATTACCTTTTTTAATATTAGACTAATATTCTAATATCAAGTTTGGATTGTTTCTTTATTTTTGTAAATGAAATGTTCAATGTTCATTTGGCACAACGTTTCAACTTTTTACCCATTGATTTGAAATTTTTACACAACATTACATTCGAATAGGCGCGTTATTTTTATAGATATATCTACTTTTTTTTCACCTGTCACACCTGTGATAAATAAAAGTAAGGGAGCGGATTGAATATATTAACCACGCTTACATTCAGCCAAGTGGACGTGGCCTTCAGTACGCAATGCTCAGCGAGCTTAATCAAGTATGAGCGTATTTCAATGCAACATTCTGTCAAAATTTCAAAGCAATAGATGAAATTTTCGAAGATTTATGATTTTTAACAAACGAACATTTATGATGTTAGTATCCTTTGATACCATATACAATTATTTGCAGTATCAACAGTTCAATTGAGCACTCAATTCCTTTAGCAAGTTGACAATCTTGCCCACTGCCAAATTCAACTTCTAATAAAATACAAAGTAATAGGTTAAAACTTTCGGAAATTTAAGATTTTGAACCGAAGAACACTTATGACTGTTAGTATCTTCTAATACCATATATAATTTTTTGCAGTAGCAACAGTCCAACAATTCGATTAGGCAGTTTCGAATTCAACTTCAGGTTCACTCAAAAATCAATTTCGTGAGTAGCTCGAGTGCAATTTATCTACTTTAGTTTATCCAAATAATGCCTCACAGAAGACCAAACTCAGGTTGTCCTACTCGCACAGCGGAAACATGGCGACGATTCATAGCAAATTAAACTAAGAACGGGCATCAGCGAATGAGCGAAAAGGATAGATAATGACTCAAATGCGAGCACAGCGACAGGCAGCAAGACTTGAGGATGCACGGTTGCTAGCACGGCTGAGAGTAGCTGAAACGAGAAACAGCAGATCAGCTTCAAACACAACTCCATGTTCGGCAGTCACGCAATTACAAGCGCCTTGTAATCCCATACAACCCAGCTAATGATTATGTTTTGAGCCCGCAAGTTCTCATCGACACTATGACTGAAGTATGTTCTTACTGCAAGGCTCTGAAATTTAATGCAGAAACAACGGGAATGTGCTGCGCCGCCAGCAAAATTAAATTGCCTCAACTTGGAAAACCGCCAGAGCCATTGAAAACTTTGTTTGCAGGATATACTGCCGAATCAAGGCATTTCCTATCTAACATCAGGAAACACAACTCTTGCTTCCAAATGACATCGTTCGGCACAGAAATCGTAAAAAATCAATTCATGCCAACTTTCAAAGTGAAAAGACAAATTTATCATAAAGCCGGCTCTCTGCTTCCGTTGCCAGATGGTCAGCATAAATTCCTGCAAATGTATTCCATCGGTGATAGCAATGATGAATTGAATGCATGTTGCGGAATACATTCCGGTATAGAAAGATTCGTCCTTTCTCAATTGCAACAGCTTCTTCACGAAAAAAATCAATTTGGTGCGTTTGTTAAAAAACAACAATTGACACGATGCCATCTGACACATACAAGATTGTTATTCATGCTGGCAAAACGCCTGTTAAAGATGTGAGAAGATTCAGTGCACCAACTATAGATGAAAAAAACAATTATTATAGTCGGATATCAACTCAATCTAGAGATATTGCTCTTCACCGGAGAAACGACGAATTGACAATAATTGCAGAAACTCATTGATGCTACGATGCACTGCAATATCCAATCATTTTTTGGAATGGTGTCGATGATATCACTTTAACATTATGATAAATCCAGTCAGTGGGAAAGAAACAAATAAGAAATGCAGCGCAATGAACTATTTTTCATACCGATTAATTATTCGAGAGAATGAAGACAATCACATTTTTAAATTCCATCAATTATTACATCAATATATCGTAGATATGTAGCAAAAATCGAAATAGAATGTTTGATATCATTCGTTTGAATCAGATCAAACTTCGCTCTGAAGAATACATTCATTTGCGAGATGCAGTTGTAAATGACAATAATCCAACTAAAGTTAGAAGGCTAACGATTTTGCCATCTTCATATACAGGCAGTCCACGCCATATGCATGAGTACGCCCAAGATGCCATTGCACATGTTCGTCACTATGGGCGTCCAGAGCTATGCATTACATTACATGAAATCCAGCTTAGGATGATATATAGAATCTCTTACTTTATGGGCGATCGCCGATAGGTAGGCATGATATCACAATACATGTTTTCAGACAGAAGCTGAAATCACTGATGGATTTCATGGTAAAACATGAATTAGATCTGTGCGATGTTGGATTTATTCAGTAGAATAGCAAAAGAGAGGATTGCCACACGCACATATATTAATCTAGCTTTATGACAAAAGTTACAGGAAACGAAAAAAGTGGATATCTTTTATACAAAAGAAGATCAGCAGAAGATGGCGATAAATTAGCAACCATGCAAATGCGGAATGGTGACATCGAAGTAGATAACCAGCGAGTAGTTCCATATTCGCTTTTGCTATTAAAAACATACAAAGCGCACATAAATGTGGCATACTGTAATTTCGTTAAATTGATCAAATACAATTATAAGTACGTGAATAAAGGCAGCGACAGGCAGTTTTTGACGTGTAGCCTGAAAGAAGTGATAGGAATGCGGTATTACATATCGATGGAATCGCACAGTATCAGGCTGGAAGATACATAAGCAGCAATGAAGCTGTGTGACGAATTCTTTCACTTCACATATATGAACGAAGTCCACCTGTTGTTCACTTAGCAATAAATCTAGAAAATAGAAAACGCATTTATTTCACAGCTGCAAATGTGCAACAAATAGCCCTGAATCCACCCGCTAAAACGTTAATTTCTTCCTTCACATTATGTCAAAATGACGCGTTTGCGAAAACACTATTATATTCGGAAGTGCCTACGTATTATATGGAATGCGAGTAGAAAATCATTTGAACGACGTAACGTGTCAACGAATGACCTGGCATATTTAAAAAAACTACAATAGGCAGATTGTACACCGTGCATCCTAATCAAGATAAATGCTTCTTCCTTCGAATGTTGTTAGTAAATGTGCCCGGTTCAACTTGTTTCCAGCAATTAAAAATTGTCAACGGCGTTACACATGCTACTTTCAGTGTATTTCAAGTCTTGAATTTATTAGAGAACGACCAACACTAGAATGTATGCATTAATGATGCATGCAACATGTCACATCCAAATCAAATTCGCACACCGTTTGCAATCATACTGACCACCTGATCTCCTTCATCTCCAGCAGAATTATGGGAGGAATATAAATCGCATATGGCTGAAGATATTCTCCATCGAATACGCAAGGAAAACTCAAATATAAACATGGATTTAACAGCAGAAATACAACGAAACGTTGATAATGATTGGAGACTTTTGCTTACAATTCGCAAAAAAATTAAAAAAAAAAAAAAAAACTCTATGAATTTTCGATTATTTTTTCAATCAATTGGAATGCCATCACCGAATCGATCTGCTGCTGCTTCGTTCGATGTAGAATTGCACTGCGAACAAAGCTACAGCACGGCTGATCATTTATTATATGTGCAATCAAATATTCCTAAGCTAACGTTTGAGGAAAAGGGCATTTACGATCAAATAATGCGAACTACCAGTAAGGGAGTTGGAGAAATCGTCTTTTTAGATGTGTCATGAGGAACTGGTAAAACGTTCCTAATTAGATTAATTCTTGCAACAGTTAGATCCCAAAATGACATAACCTTAGCTCTTGCATCGTCCGGAATAGCTGCAACATTGCTATCAGGTGGAAGAACTGCTCATTCCGCCTTGAAATTGCCATTGAGCATGCAATTCATTGAAACTCCCACATGCAACATTTTTAAAACATCCGGTATGAGAAAAGTACTGCAAAATGCAAACTTATTGTTTGGGATGAATGTACAATGGCACACAAAAATCGGTGGAGACTCCTGACCGATCATTGCAAGATTTTCGTGGAAATATTAGACCATTTGGTAACGTATTAATATTGCTTGCAGGAGATTTTAGGCGAACATTACCTGTAATTCCTCGATCGACACCAGTGGACGAAATAAATGAATTGCCTGAAATACTCTACTTTGTGGCGACACCTGAAGACATTAAAATTAACTACAAATATGCGTGCTCAGCTGCAAAAAGATCGATCAACTGAAATATTCTCACATCAATTACTGGAAAGATGCCGATTGATCTGACTTCAGGACGAATTTCATGCCTCATAACTTCTGCAATTTAGTAAAGTCAAAAGAAGAGTTGGTTGAAAAAGTATTTCCCGATATTCAAACCAATTATAAGAATCACGACTGCGTGTGTGAACGAACTGT
>JAOVVO010000975.1:0-23698 GCA_028564675.1 Onchocerca lupi | reverse complement strand
TTTTTTTTTTTTTTTTTTTTTTTTTTTTTTTTTTTTTTTTTTTTTTTTTTTGTTTATTCGACCTCATCTCTTTTGCTTTAAACGTGTCGTTTTTCGTATTCGTTGAATTAAATCTTACTCATTATCTGCTCATTATCTTACATGTAGCAATTAATCCAGAACTAAATGATTTAAGATTTGGGAAGCGCGATGGAAAGCTACGAATTTTGAATTACTTCCAGAATGGTTACAAGATAACGAGTATTTGCGTACTGGACATAGACCACCATTACCGAGTTTTGGCTCGTGCTTCAAAAGTATATTTTCCCTACATACGGAAACCGGTAACATCTGGACTCATATGTACGGTTAGTTAATTTGAAAAATATTTTTATTAAATTTGGTAACATTTTAAAATAGGTTGAATAGATGTAAGTATTTTGTATGATTGAAGATGTTGTGTTCTCAAAACCTTTTTCTCTATATTTGTCAACCTAAAATTATATTAAATGCTGAAATAAATAATTATGACGAATGTGTATTATTAATTTAATTTAGGTTGTGTAGCATTCATTGGAGCTGCAGCCTGGTTTTTAACGCGTCCATCAACATTGGTGCAGTTGGAAGACAAAATTGTGTTTGGAACATATTTTATTGGTGCAGTGGCTTGTTTAGGATTATCGTTTGCCTTTCATACAGTACAGTGCCATTCTGTTGGAGTAGGGAAACTATTTAGCAAGTTTGTTTTGTGTTGTTATTTTAATTATAAAACTTGAAATAATTACATGTATTTATTCTATCTGTATAGGGTTGATTCCATGCTTAATATAATATTGGTGAAAAATGGAATTTTTCATAATGAATTTTTGATGGAGTGAAAACTGGCTGTCAAGTTTGGTGGAATAAAAACTGAATGACACAAAATATTCTGTTTCCGAATGACTAAACATTGTTTTATTAGATTCTTTTATTGCTCTCTTTATATCGAGGGAAAAATTTTCATATTTCTTTCATGTTCCGTCTTCATTGTTCGCACTGAACCAATTTATAGGAAAATTAAAGTGATTTGTGAATCTAGTTTGATTTAATTATTTGATTTTTACTACATTTCAGATTGGATTATACTGGCATTACCCTACTTATTTTTGGTTCTTTTATTCCTTGGATTTATTATGGATTTTACTGTCGTTTAGTGCCTATGATTGTGTATATAACAATGATTTCCGCTCTTGGAATTGCCGCAGTTATCGTATCTTTGTGGGATAAATTTGCTCAGCCGCGTTACCGACCCTTTCGAGCCACTATTTTCATAGCAATGGGTTTAAGTAGTAAGCTATAGTTGAAATTATGCAATTGTTTCTTGTAATAATTATTGTGGTATTATTGAATTGCAAGTTGTATTGTTTAATGTCTAAACTTATTATAATTCGACAGTGATGGAATGGACCTAATTTATTATTTAGCATTTACTATTAATTTAAAGGTCTTGATATTATTCATGCTTTCAGGTGTGGTACCAGCTTTAGATATACTAATTAATAACGGTATTTCATACCTCTTAAATGAAGCATCGTTGTTTTGGTTTATATTGATGGGTATTTTATATATAACGGGCGCTGTTTTATACGCTACACGTACACCAGAAAAATGTTTTCCTGGAAAATTTGATTTATGGGTATATTTTAGCAAAGTCGTTTTTTCAAATAGCATTCTGAGTGTTTACTTATCTGTAAGCAATATCTTTTTGATCAAAATATGACGAAGAGAAATTCCTTTTTATTAAGATCAAAGTTTTAATAATCAATTTTGCAGTTACAATCACATCAGTTGTTCCATATGTTTGTGATAGCAGCAGCTCTAGTTCATTTTTATGGTATCAGCACAACAGCTGTGAAACGTCTCGAACAAGGATCCTGCGATGAACAAATGTTGGGACAGCATGCATGTGAAGACGAGTCATAGTTCATATCTAAAATATTTGATTATAGCTTGTTGAATAAAAAGTTATTACCACATCTATTTATCCCACTTGCAACCGTTGAAAAGTGCATCTATATTTACTAATAGTTCCGAAATTGAGCTTTAATCTCATTCATCGCATTGCCATAGTAAAAAGGGTTGATCAATATGACGCTACATCATGGTTATAATATCTTATGTCATATCATGATATTTTTGTTCTTGTTGGATTAGAATCGGATATAGACATATCTATTTGCCGTTCTTTTGAAAATACGATTAATCCGTCAAATAGTGGTATCTGGTGTATTGCTTTGTGAGATGAGTTAATAATATGAGTAGGATTATTTAGGAAATTATGAATTACATTAGTTATTCAGTTTTTGTGATTTGGAAATTTAGGTTATTCATTTTTCAAGATATGTTAAGCATGTTGCAATTTAAGTTACGTTAGATCGATTGAAGTTGAGCTTCTGAGATGAAAATCTTTGAGTAATATTTGTTTCAGTACTTGAGTTTGATTTTACTGAAGTTGAGATATTTACAGTGGTGATGCTAAAGGCATTAGTGGTACGAAATTCCCTTCGTTCCGCTGCAATTGCAGCATGGAAAATGCCTACTGTAATGGCAAGGGAGACGCCTATTATTTGTACGGCTTATCAACAAAATAAATTCGTACTGAATCAAGTAAGACTGTTCCGGATTTATGATGAAAACAGAACTTGTTACAGAAACAGAAATGTTTACCCAAAGCATTAGGAAATCAATACTTTTTGGGTAAAAATTAGTATCTTCAAGTGTTAAGTGCATATTTAATACTCACATGTGCCATATTGATTCTCCACAACATTATTCTTTTCATTCCAATTTTTTAGGTACGCTTTGCTGCTCACATACATTTGACGATGAAAGCTGTTGAACAGCGAATTATGCTTGTTCTGAGTTTGTACGATAAGGTACGCTTATGTATGTTGTTGTCGAAATGAACTACATCTTTCGATCAGCTAGCTATTTCATTTTATTAAAATTTAAAGTTCAATTCAAAACTCGAAAAGAAATTTTGCACTTGAATTAAATTTAACGCCAGTTTCATTAATTTTGAATTTTACATTTTTATGAAATTTGAACCATATCATTAAAAATTAATATTTTATGCATGAAGTAAAATATTTACATAGATTTATTTCAGATTGACCCAAAGAAATTGACGCTTGATTCTAATTTTGCAAAAGATCTTGGATTAGATTCATTGGATTTTGTGGAAGTGATCATGGCAATCGAGGATGAATTTCATTTTGAAATTCCAGATGGTGATTCCGATAATATGAAAACACCAAGGGACATCTATCAATATATTTGTGACAAAAAAGATGTTTATGAATAATTATAGTACCTCGTGATTTTCTCCGATTTATTGTCTTTCGAATTTGTTTTGCTTCCAGATAATAAGACTATTTCAAATTTGAGCCGAATTTTTTTGGCAAATGCGTTGTTACTCAAATATCAATCAGCTGGGATTATTTGGATTCAAATAACTTGATATGAAGGCAAATGTAACTAACTGCTTGAGAATTTAAAAAAAAAAAAAAAAAAATCAATATTCATTATACTATTTGCATTAAAAATATTTTTGTACATGAGCTTCACTGTAGCATTTGTTTCTAGAAAATAGATGTTCAAAAATAACTGGTCTCTTTTTTGCTTCACGATTTTGTTAAAAATCTGTTTTTATTAATTAATACAATTAGAATGCAGTTCTATTATCATTGCATTATCATTCAATAGATAAAGTTGATTTTACTTTGGACATTTCAACGTTCAAACCTATTATGATTGGATAGTCGAAAGAATTGAGAAGACGAATTGATTCTGAATGTAGTTAAATAGATAAGTATATGTATTAAATTGTGATAAGTTCATTAAATGATACAAAATTCAAATGATCCTAAAAAGCTTTCGAATGTATTTTGGTCGTAATAATTTTTCATTTTATAATTTCATGTCAAAAAAATTTATTAATTTGAAATTTATAGCCATTATTTTTATTTTCAAGTAATGAGACGAAAGTTAAACTGTCTAATTTTTGGTCCCATGACAAGTGTTAATTAATTTGCTTGTCCATTCATCCCACATATCTCGCTGTTGATTTTTCTCATAACTATTTCTAGCAATTTTAGCATGATGTTGATGATTTTTTGGATAGAATTTAATGGTTTTGAGATGATTGAGTGTGCTAAATAATTAATGAATAAATAGCAGAATGAGAACACGCAAATGTGTTGACAGCAAAATTCATTTTAAACAGTCCAATTTAAAAACCTTCCTCTTTTTTTGCATTTGGCTGAAAATAAAGCCAAATATGACTTTTATATTGTCCCCTCTTTTTCTGCACCTTTTTTTTTTCCTCTCATTTTTCTAGCTCTTATATAAATCTCTAATTCCTTCTTCTGAATTCTTAAATTTCATTTTTTCCTTTCCTTCTATTTCACACTCATTCCAATCATATTTAATAATTCTTTCCCCCTTTCAAAAATCTTTTACCCTTTTCATTTTTTTTTCATATATCGGAGCTATATGTAACCTAATTATCAGGCTCTTTAATGCTTTCCTATTTTCATTTTTCAATCTAAACTAAGCTCAATTATTTGCTTTCCCTTCCCTGTCCCATTTCCCAATTTCTTACTGATTGTTTCTAGTTTTATTGTATTATTTCAAACTCTAACTAATACTACTATTCATTGATTTCTTACAGCAGTAATATATTATTTTCCATTCATTTTGATAATAATATTATCAAAAATTTGAAATTTTTCAAAAATTTATTCATGGATCTATTACGATGTTTATTTTGTTGCAATCATCGTCAGGTTTGTTTGTCTATTTGAATGAATAATTAACAAAAAAAAAAAAAAAAAAAAAATTTTTTTTCTTTCAAAACTAATAAAAAATTGACGAATATTTTAGGAATTATTCATTTTCTTTTTTCCCCCTCACAAATCTATCATAATTGCATTCATTTTAAAATAATTATTTATTGGTTTTTGGAAAGAAAAAATCTTTATGGATAAATTTTTTTACGGTTTCTTTTTTGCTTTTTTTTTTTCGTTTTCCATTAAAAATCAATTAATTATTTCTATGAAATAAGACCGTAAGCATCGATTAAAAAAAAAGAAAAGAAAAAAAAAAGATGCATCTGGAAATTAATTTATTATTTTATTATATTGGTAAAATATGATTGGAATTTTTTTCCGAAAAATAGTTAAAATTACATTATTTTGATTAGAATCAAGTTGAAATTCCAGTAAATTTCATTGTATATGATGTAATTTAATCCATAAATTTGTAAGGATATGTTTGGCATAGCATTTAAATTTATTAAAATCAATTTTAACAATAGTCTGTGCTAGAATTTTATTCATTACATTTTATTAATCAATTTTGTAATTTAAAAATTGTTCGGTTGACAAACTGGAGCAAAATTTGCTACATGGGAAGAAAATGAAAAAGAAAGCTTCAAATTTTTTGCTACAATCTCACTTAAAATCAGCATTTTTGACCTCGAGAAGCAAATTTCTGGAACGAATGATTCAAAAAATCGCAGGAATTGTTTCGTTTCAAAAAACAAAATGAGAATGACATCAAAATATAAAATCATCATTGATCGAGTAAAATGTAAATAATCGCTATGAATTTTAATCAGTAAAGTGAGTAAAATTTGGATTTGTTTACAAGTTTTACGGAAAAATTTTCCATATAAATTTTTAAATATGATTTCATATATTCATGTTACATTTCTGAGACGCATTTTATATTTCAGCAAAATTTCTGACGAATTATTTTTTAAATAAAATGGAAAAAATTTTTAAATTTCTTGCTATTTTGGAAAGCAAAAATTTTTGATGTTCTTTTTGCAATCCTTGGCAAGAATAATGATTTGTTTGAAAGTTTCATTTTGAAATGCTTATCAGTCATCATTATTTTAAGTTCAATTTTTTTCTTCACCCTTTTGAAAATTTACACTTTTCAAATTATTTCAGCTGACGAAAAATTTTGTCAGAAAGAAACTTTTTTCAATGAGAGAAAAAAAAGACCAAACAAACGAATCATCACCATTACTACCTTGAAAAATTAAATAAGATCAAAATTTAAATCGTAATTTTTACCTTAATTTCATATAAAAACTAAGATTTTAATTTATAGATACTTTTATTTTGAATAAAATAAAATAAAATTGAAACGATGCGGAAAAAATGATTAAAATGAGATGTCAGAAATGTTATATGACTTTTGAGCCAAAATGATGACAGCTACCGATAAATCATACAAGTTATAAGTGAAACCTTTTTTTTTCTCGACTTGTTTATGATCATTTCTTAAATAATAAAACATATAACTCATTTTCTTTTTTCCTCCTCCCATCAAAAAAAAAAAAGAAATTTTTCAAGTTCTCAACATTTCACTCAAAATCAGCAAGACATTTTCTTGTTATTTATCGTTTAAAACAGTCAAAACGCTAAAATAATAACTAAGATGGTGGATTTTAGGGAATTAACTAATATGAATTACAAATTATCATTGTAAATTTTGGTAGTTTCAAGATGAATTGACGAAACTATTTTCAGAAATAATAATTGCAGCAGCAAAAATGCATTAATTATGATAAAAATTGGAGATTAGAAATAAAAAAAAAAAAAAAAAAAATGAAATAAATTAGAAATTGGCTTAAAGCCATTTAAATTTGTAAAATAAATAAGCCTATTTATTTGTTTTCTTTTCTCTGTTTTTTTTTTCGATTTTTTTTTAAATAAAATAATGCTTGAGAAACTTTGGAAAATTCCATATATTTTACGAACTGTTTATAACTTTTCGAAAAGTTTTAATTGAAAAAAATAACAACAAATTTACGACATAAAATTATTTATTACTTCATTTTTATCTCTTCCTGTATCAATTCTTCATTTTTTTTTTTCTATTTATTCTCTTTCAAAAAAAAGTAGATTAGAATAGGACGAAATTGTTTGGAAGTAGATAATGATAATGATACGAAATGTTGACGAATAAATCCGAAGAATATAGGAAAAAGTATAATCAAACAAAGATGGAACGATGGTGATAATGGATATCATCATTGTTATCTAAATAATGCTTGACCAATTTTCAATGTCAGACTTTTATCCTCTTGAGGTTACTATAATCGCTGTTTTCAATATTTGCCATTTAAACTTTTATTTTAAAGAAGCATTATATTTCGTCTAAGCATCGATATTTGCAATATGATATATGCTTATTTATATATATATAAATATATAGATTCGCAATTTTTTCAAGCTCAGATTTTCTCCATTTGGGCGATAATTTGCATATTTGCAATAAAAATTTATAAATTTTATCAATTTTTTGCTGACTTATTTTCCTCAAACATAAATTTGCATAATCGTAATTTTTTGCAGCAAAATTCTTAGGCAATAATTTTTCGCTACAAAATGCATGCATTTTTTTTTTTTTTTTAATAATTTAATATTGCAAAATAATTAATATGATTTGTAAATGTTATAATTACATTAAGAAATAATAAATTTTAATTTTGCAAAATTTTTGCAAATATTATGATTTATTGATGAAAATTTTTAATCCTATCCGAATTTGTCCTGTTGTTCAAAAAAAAAAATTTCAAATTTTGCAAAAGGTATCCAACACTTCGAGATCGATGTGATTTACACATCACATTTGGCATCATCTTCACCAAAGCAGCAAGTTTTTTTTTTTTTCTTTTTGTCGGCAACAATTAATTTCGAGAATTTTTTAGCTTTAGCCTTCATACATTAAAATTATTTCAAATATTTTTAATGATATCAACATACACTATTTAATTGAATATTATTAAAAATATCGAAATTAATTCTTTTTTTTTCTCTCTCTCTCACTCTCTTTTTTTCTGAAATTAATCAATTTCTTCAAAATATTATCCCATTCTTTAGCAACTTAAAGTTACATGAAAGATTTGATAATGAAGCGAAATCTTGGAAAATAACAAATGTTTTTAAACGCAATTACATATATCATTGATGATGTCAAGTGAAGAGTTTTGATTTGATTAGCTTTTTGCTTAGCAATCAGTCAATCAATTTAACTATCAAATTAATTGCATCTGATGATGCTACGAACAATACATTTTAAAATCTCCAACTGTGCTGTTAATCGCTATTTTTCACGATTTTGTTGTGTGTTTTTTCTTTCTTTTCAAATTGCTCTAGAACAAACGAAATTTCAGGACTAATTGAATTTTTAAATTATATCAAACAAATAATAATTAAACAAATATTCATTTCCATATTTTTTTTTTGAATTTGTAAAAATTAATTATCAAATTTTTATATTACTAATAAATCTTGAAAATTTTACTGATTTTTTTACAAAATTAAGATATATATTACAATTTGAAATTTTATTGATTTCAAATAATTATCTTCTTTTTTTTTCAATATTATAAACTTTTTTTTTTTTTTTAAGGAAGGTTTGAAACTAATTTTATTTTGCTATTGTATATAATAATTTTAAATCCTTTAAAGTTGATTATTATATGACAAAAGATTGTGGTACATATTTAAAATTTCCTAACTAAGATGAAAAGTATTATATCGAATTTTAATTGAAATGATCGTATGACATATGACATTTATTAAGCACAGTGTATGACACATGTCATTCTATTCGCAACGTTGCGTCGAATCCATCCATTCATCCATTTCCAATAAATATCAAAATAATCCTATTTGATTCATCCAACCAATAATTTTTCGTTTCTTTCCATTTATTTTCTTCTTCTTGAGGAAACGATTTTATGGTTTTAATTTTTTTTTATCTTTTACTGAATTAATTTATTTGAATTTAAATTTCCTCTTTTTTTTTTTTTTTACGTAAATTTCAAATTTATTTCATAAAGTAATTTTATGGCCCATATGCTCTTCGTTTAATGCTGTTGTAAATTTTGAATAATGAAAGAATATGGATTGAAATAATATTAGTGAATTTTTAACATTGATAATGAAATATAAAATTTCAGTCTTACATTTATCTTTATATTCTTTTTACCATCTTTTATACCAAATCATTTATTTCTACATTAATTAAAATAAAATTTAAATTTGTTTCTGAAATTTAAATTTCACTTTAAGTTTTGGATCGATGAAATGGACGATAACAGGAAATTATACAAGCAGGCTGAACGATCTGCTCCGGCTCATATTATGCAAAATTATGAACAGCTGTCAGATAAAAGGATTGATGATAAGAAAATTAATAAATTTACTACAGAAACATGTAGTAAATTTAAATCACCAGTTCTCTGTAGGTATGCTGTTTTAATATCGATTAAGTTTCAAAAAATAATTTAAAATTAAATCATACCATATGGTCATTGTAATTTGATTATAGAAGGATCTAACCATTTTACAAAACATCCTTCCAATAAACGCAAACTTCGAGCTTCTAAAGTTACAGCTTTTAGCTTCTATGTGTTAGTGAAATCGAAAATTTCCAGACAGTTGCTTTCTGCATAAATTAATAAAATTTCAAAAATTTCAATTATCTTCGAAATTTATTTCCTTCGTTTAAATTTATTTTCTTCACTGCCACTTTTCGCTTTACTTTCAAGTCCGATCGTAACATTTTACTGAACAAATTTTATTTCAATATTATGGAGATTGCCACTTAAAAGCTTTAATGATTTCAATTATAATACGTTATTGCTAAGAATATTAAGAAAGTCAGCTAATAGCAAATTTATTGCACTATTAATGTTAATATCATTTATTATTATTATTATTATTATTATTATTATTATTATTATTATTATTATTATTATTATTATTATTATTATTATTATTATTATTATTATTATTATTATTATCATTATATTAGCATCCTTATTATTGTTGTTAGCACTAAAAAATAATTAATATACTTTTGGCAAATTCTAATCAGCTGTTCTAAATAATTTCTCCATAATGATTATTCACTGTTACAGTAATCTTAAGGTTCATTCCATTATGCATGATACCATAATGTTAATGACAACTGGTTTATTAGTTTCTTTTTAAAATCACTTTTCTTTTTTGCAAGCATATTTAGGCTTATGTAGTAAAAATTATAAGTTTTGGTTTGCATAGGTTTCTTTTTTTTTTTTTTTTGTTTCTTTTCCTTTTTTTTTTTTTTTTTTTTTTTTTTTTTACATTTTTTTTTTTTTTTTTTTTCATTGTAAAAAGTTACGAAAAATTGGCACTCATTAAATCTAGGTTATCATAATCCTCCAAGTGGGCAGTTTTTGGTGAGCCGAACTGATGCTGTTGTATGAATCAAACAATTTCATTACAACTATTTCGCATTACAGTATTTCTGAAATTGTCTAAATAACTGCAATTTTTTGCTGTATTTATTGGTTAACATTTAGGAAAATTAAATTTGAACAAATAAAAAAGGGAAAAAAAAAAGACAGATGATATTTGTCAGTGCTTTTAAAAAATGGAAAATTTTTAAAAAAATCCCAAATGAAGAAAAGGAAAGATGAAGTTTTAGTTGATGTGTGATGTGAAGAGTGTGTTCGTGTTGTTATGAACTACTTGTTGTTAAGTTTGCCTGTTCAAATTTCAAAATGTTTTTGTCCAATCGAAATGAAAAATTAAGATTGAAGAAAGGTAGGAAGGAAGGAAGGAAGGAAGGAAGGAAGGAAAGAAAGATGGAAAGAAGGAAAGGAATAGGAAAAGAAATGAGTTAGTGATAAGTTTGTCTTGAATGCAACGTACAACAACTGGTTTAGTATTTAAAGGTTCCTTCGATCGTTCTTTCTTAAAAGTTCCGATAAATTTAACCAACACTTTAGAGATTTAGGAGGAAAAGGAGGAAAGGTGAAGGAAAGGAAAATGAACAAAAGTTTGGGAAAGAAGGAGAGGAAAAGTAAGGAAGAAAGTTATAGCAACAGCTGTCACTAACTGTGGTTCACAATATTTTCCCATCGTTTATTATATTTACATATATATATGTATATGTATATGTATATATTTAATTTCAATTTTTATCTTAGAAAGGTTCGTTTCCCTCTTTTTTCATTCTTTATTTTTTTTTATTTTTATTTTGACTTCAATAAAAACAAAAAAAAAAAAAAAAAAGAAAAGGTTTTTTGATTTAAAATTTAATTTTATAATTTTTTTAATTTTGACCAAATTTATATTTCAATAACAATTGTAAATTGCAAAAATATCATTTCATGCTAATGAACTATCTTACAAACATGCAAAGATAGTTTTGGATTAAAAATATTTTCATTTTTCTCAGAGAGAAAGAAAATATTTGCCGCAAAAATCAATTATTAGGCTGAATTATGCAAATGACTGGTCACAAACTATTTGAAAAAGAAGATGAAGGAGGGGGAGGAGGAGGAAAAGGAGGAAAAGGATGAAATGGAGAGTGGAATAAAAAGAAGAGAGGTGTGAAGAAGGATCGTAAAATTTAAATGATGCTTTGGATTTTGAAAATTCCAAATTTCCATTGAAATTTTTCAGTGATCATATGGAAGCATATTATGCAAATTGTGGCAATGAATTAAGTGGTATCGAATATGAGGTTATTCTCTTCTTATTGTTTTTTGCCAGATAATAATTAAATAATGTTTAAAATTTAGCATGACAATATTTTCAGATAAAAATCTCGGAGAAGCTCGAAAAACTTGATAAAATGCTTAGTCTTAGTTTAAAATACTAAATCCGTCGATAGCTGCCTATAAGTTAATCATAATAAAATAGTCGGCTTAAATCGAATGATTTATTTGGTTAGTGATAAGCTTTTTTCAAACAATTGATAAATAATCATTTCTAATATGGACGATATTTTGATAATTATGTTAATCGTTGCAGCTAGAAGACACATTTTTTCGATTAAACTTTGAAGTTTTCATGTCAAAAGTAGAAAACTTCAAAAGCAATTTTCTTGACAAAAAAAGTGTGTGATTTATTGCAACATTTAATTGTTAAAGAAAGCCGTTCTCTTGCATCGTTTGTTTTTTGCCGAAAGGAAATGTAAAATATATTAGAACTGTGTGGTTCCTTTTTTTCATTCATTTTTGTTTCAAATGCTTAAATTTTAATCTTCCATTCAAATTTTTTTATGTTTTATGTTTTCTTTTCCAAATAATTTAGAAAATTTATGATTTTTTCAAGTAAATATCGAAGAAAATGTAACTACATAATATGATATGTTGTTTTTATATTTGAAAAAACAATTACTGGCTGTTATTTTGATACAGTATTAAAGGATTGCTAATAATTTTCAATAATTTGATTATTTCAAATTAATATTTGGTTAGAATTATCGATCAAAATGATATGAAAGCGTTTTTTGTTTTTTATTTCAGATTTATTGACTTATGTTAGAGTTAAAATCGTTCTTAAAAAGTTTTTTTTATAAAATTTCTACATTCATCTCTAATTTTGTATCTTATAAATGCTCATTTCATCTTTAAATATCATTTCTATGAATGTTTAACATCAAATGTTCTTATCACTTCTTTTTTTTTTTCTAATTTTGTAACTTTAGTCTTTATTCTTCATTTATTTTCCTCCAATTCTTTTTTTCTTTGTAGCATATAATTTTAGTAATAATATACTGATATGATTATTTCTTGAAATGATCTTGACAATTTTAATTTTTTGCAAAAAAAAGTGAGAAAAATAAGATAAAAAATAAAAAAAGAGATTTTCTGTCATCATTTAGACTGCCTGCAATAACTTTAACAAAGTTTTTACAAACATATCCATCCTTCAAGTGAGCTTTTTCTTCATCTTTTTCTCTTTCGCTTCATCAATTATTAGTACTTCCGTTTTTTTTTTTTTTCTTCTTCTTTTTTTGCAAAGTTTGTTATCAACAAAAATCATCGAAGCTTTTCCAATAATTAAAACTTTTTTTCTGCTTTGAAAAAGCAAAACTTCAAATTTATAGACAACTTCTGATAATAAACTTTTGTTATTTTATAGCTATATTTTTTAAAGCTTTAAGGGAAGAAAAAAAAAAAAAAAAAACGAGAAACGAGGAATTTTTGAAGAAGAAAATATTGCAAAAATTCAGATTATACTTTAGAAATTTGAAAAATTGATGATCTAAAAATTTTTTTTCTTTTTGATTAAGTATAATTACTTTTTTTAGGAAGTTATATTGGAAAAATCAAAAAGTTGTCCACGTTTGGGATTGAAATTATATTACGGTACTGCAAATGAGAATGATACTGATGTATTCATTGGCGAGGTTATTCAATATTTATTATCTTATAATTAAACTAAGTAATAAATGGGAGTTAAAATTGCTACAAACTTATTCATCCAACAAATTAAAATTTAAATAAACTTAATGAAAATCAATAAACGATTATTTAAATGAGATATTTCATTATTTTTACATAATAAAGTATACTACATATGCTAATATCAATGAATATTCGATTATTCTCAATTTTCCTTCGCTGATATCATAAGAAATTGAAGAGTAAATTAAACTTCATTCTTTGCGAATTTATGGAAATTTATTGGCCAACGATAAAATATTCAGTCTTTGAACTACTAAATCCACATCCAGATACTCATTGTTAATTTAATAGCATGAATTTTTCAGGTTGAAAGTGGAAGTGTCGCAGATCGTGATGGACGTCTTAGGCCCGGTGATCAAATATTGCAGGTTTGCATCAATCTTTTTCATTTCGAACGATTGAAAAAGGAAAGAAAAAAAAAAAACGATTGAATTGTTATTTTTCGTAATTCAATGCAAATAATTATTGAAATAAGAACAAAAGAAGACGAGGAGATTTTCGAGAATTTTTTTGGGAAAAAAATTTTTAATCTTTGATAATTATTACAATAAATTTAAATATTTCATTATTACAGGTAAACGGTGAAACAATTTATAGTCGTGCCAATGCTGTAAAACAATTTCGTAATAGCGGTAATGAAATATCCCTACTACTTGCACGTTCAATCCAGGTTACTTCTTCATTTCATTACTTCTTAACTTTTATTAATTGCTTGAAGGTATTAGCAGCAAGAAGAGTGCATGTAAAATGATACTGTTTAGCAAATTAGATAATTAAATTGCAACATAAGGATAAAGTTATTAATAGTAGTAATAGATGAATAATTAAAAGAATTTAAGAAATTGCAAATTTTAAATTTCTTTTATTGCTATTCAGAATGAAGAACTTGAGTTGTTGCTGGAAACAACAGGAGAAGGCTGTAACGATGATGATAAAGGTGCACTCACCGATGCTAATTCCAGTAATTCTACCCTTGAAAAGGTTATTATTTTCTAGCATTGCACATTTTGTTTGATAATAATTTCACAATTGTTAGAAATATTCTTGAAATCTTTATCCGGGAAATGTTTGATCACAATCATCCTCTAAGTTTTCATTTTTCTTTTTAATTAATCTAAAAATTTGTACGAAAAGTTGAAAAAAGAAAGAGGAAAAAGGAAGGAGGAAAAGAGGCACTGTAAAGTTGAAATTTTAAAGTAGGTAAGAGTTTGTCGAATTTCATTTTATTTCTTAATATTATTTAAACTCTGAATATTTGACTTATGTGTACATTACATCATCGTGGATCCATTTGATTTTCAAAGACTTGATTTTATATTACTATTTAGTATATCATATTTTTGTTCTAGGATTCTGGACTATCAAGAATGACTGATTCGGATCCGGAATTGTTACCTGCTCCAATATCAAGCAGTTTAAATCAGTCAATGGACTCGTTGAACGATTTGCCAGAAGTAGCAGACTGTAGTTTGAGAAGGTTTGATTAAAATGATTTAAATTTCAATTGCCAGAAAAATTACTAAAGAAAGGAATGAAAGAAAGCCTAAGATTTACGTTTGTATAAAGTTTCACAATCATAAGTTTCTTCCCGAGCTTTTTTTTTACAGTCTTGAGCTAAGTTTTTCGTTTCAAATTTTTGGATGTGTCTCGATTTCGAGTTTCATATAAATTGAGCTGGAATTCAAGTAAGACATTTGTTTTCAGATGCGCAAGTGACTGTTCCTTAGAACGAGAATTAGCATCGTTGCATCGAGAAATGGAAACTATACGTATGGAATGTGATAGGCTTATTTTAAAACACAGTGATAGTGGACGTGGTTTTTCTAAGGTAGATTTTTCCATTCATTTAAAAAGAAATCTTTCTTTTTAAATGAATTAACTAATAAAATTAATAAAACTGTAAATGAATAACTTACTAACATAACTGGCAATAAAGTAAGTAATGAAATTAAGCAAGATTAATTTATAAAAAGCATTGAAAATATAACATCTTAAACATAATTTATTTTCAAATTTAACATCAATTTTACATTATGAGTTGCTTGAAATTTTAATCTCTACGAAAAACAAATTGTATTATTATGTTATAAGTAATCCAATCAAATAATTGATTAATCCAACAATTCATTAATCAAATATTTGTAATTAATTGAATTTCCAGATGCCACTTGTAGCAAATAATAATCCGAATGTATATAAATTAAACGATGATGTAAAACGAAGACTGGATGATACATCAAGTGCATACAATACTGGTGAATCATGTCGCAGTACACCGTTGAAACCTGATGCTAATACTCAAACTATAAAGTAAGTTCAAATTTAATTTATGTTTTAATAAATTTTATGGACAATTTAAACTGCAATTAATTTTTATTGAATGAGAAGTTTTGCATTGAAATAACTTATATGGAAAATTTTTGGTTATACAAATAATTGCTGGTCACTTTATTGGAATTTACAAATATGCAAATGTAGAATGGAATAATGGATGACAAAATCTATTGAAATTTGATAAAAATTTTTTTAATTCTCAAACAATCCACTTCATCCTTTTCAATAATCTTTCATTTCATATTGTTATTAATTTTTAGAAGCAGCAACAGCATGCAACCCCATCATTATGCAACACCAAGTGGATCTGTCGGTGATACGGCCCGATGTATAGCATCACAGAAACCATCCACTTCACAAATTTCGCAAGTTAAATTTAGGTAATTTTTAATTCCGAAATTTTCCAACCTATAACATTATTCAAAGACAAAAAACATTAGGATAAGAATTTTAAAGTTTGTAATTTAAGCAAAATGTTCGATCGATTGAGATTCCCGAAATATTTCAAGAATTGTCATTATATTTTGTCAATTTTTGTTAGTTTCAGATTACCGCAATATTCAGTCATTTTAAGAGAAAGTGGAAAAAAAGGACATGTTACAACAACAACAAAAGCAAATGAAGGAAGACAACAAATGATAATGAATGAAAGAAGACGACCAATGAAGACACAAATGGTTGATGAAACTTATAGGCCACAAAGGTATGAAGTTATAAAATTGAAATTTTCTAATTAATCCATAATTCTTCCAATCATATCATTTTTCTCTTTCTATATTTACAAATCAATATATGTCTATTGATTTTTTCAAATTTTGATCAAATGAATCATCGGAATTGGTACTTTATGAGGTTTCATTTGAGAATTCTTGACGGAATTTTCATTATTTGTGTTTTTTTTTTTCTTTTCATCGTACCATTTAATCAAATAATTTACATCTTTTATTCGATTTCAAGCGAATTTCTTATAAGGTCGAATATTTGAAATAACAAAAAAAAAAAAAAAAAGAATATTATATGGATGAGTAAAGTGATGAGTAATGGCAAAACAAGAAATTGTTGAGAAAAACAAAAAAAAAGGAAATTAAAAAAATTAACAACTGATTAATCGATATTATTATTTTTTATTTTAAAGTGATAGAGCTGGCATAACAATGTATACGATGCCACAAAAATTAGCTGAAACAATAGCTCTCCAACAGCGATTATTACGTGAAGCAATGGTTGAACAAGCTCATATGTTACGATCAGCTAAAGGTGGTGTAATTAGCACAGCAATTAATAACCGTAATGATGATCAAAGACGAGGTGGGACAGGAAGAATAGAAGGATCAACAATGAAGCAATTTCAGGTTAATGAAATTCCGGAACAATGCGAATGGAAGGTATGGTTTGATTGTTTTCATTTTCAGCAATGAGAATTAATATCATGCATTAAATGAATTGATACGGGAGAACTTTTTTTTTTCTCTTTTTTAAATTATCAGAAAAATTATAAGTTTTATAAATATTACTCGTAATTTAAAAATTTCAAAATTTAAAAAGAAAAAAAAAACAATATCATGCTGAACTTAGCTATTAACTTTTTTGAAAATTTTCTACCGCATACTGAAATTGTTGCATTTAAAATGGTTAACTTCCAATTTCCGGAACTTTTTTTTTTCTTTGATGACAAATTTTATTAATTTCACTATTTCCATTGCTTATCTCAGCTATTATCATTATTTTCAAAATCAGTTATTGTTGCTGGACGTAATTTGAAATAAAGATCATTTAAAGTTTCCATTTTATTTAGAGTACCATCCGAGAAAGTATTTTTCAGAACTAATGGATTAGACGAAATGATATTTCGAAAAAACAAATAAATAAATAAATGAAATATTGATCAAAGCTTTGTAACTTTAATCAGAAAAGCTTATTTGTGCAGGAATCATCTCAACTTGATAATATTTTTAGAATTAAGCAAAATTTATTTTGTATTCCCTGGAAATAAAAAACAAGCAGTAGTCTGGCTTCAGTATGAATAAATAATTTTGATCATTAATTGTTGTTTGAAATACTAAAGTTGATCCATATTTCATCCACGTTTTATTTTTTTCTTGTAATAAGCAACACTAATAGGAATATTATTATTTTCCGCAAATTGTTAAGCTAAATAGGTTGTAT
Organism: Onchocerca lupi; assembly: GCA_028564675.1. Taxonomy (NCBI): domain Eukaryota; kingdom Metazoa; phylum Nematoda; class Chromadorea; order Rhabditida; family Onchocercidae; genus Onchocerca; species Onchocerca lupi. The sequence continues at coordinate 5,910 of JAOVVO010000975.1, read as the reverse complement.
AATTAATGTGATTTCGCAGTTACATTATTATCATAGTTGAGCATATAAATGTTCATTTAAAATAATAAATTATTGATTAAAGCTAATAAATTAAGTGAAAAATTTCTACAATGAATATTTTGCATCTTTAATATGATCAAATCTGATTTTTTAAAATTGAAATTATTAGAAACAGCCAAACTGTCAATAAAAATTGGCTTTCTTATAATCAACATTTCAAATATTTTCAAAAGAAACCTATGAAATTTATAAAGATTGACATCTCTGTGCTTGACATTTGATGAAAATCCCTATTTAGAGAAAACGATGTTTCAGATTAAAAGACGTCCAGATGGGACACGATATGTAACCAAAAAGCCAATTCGAAATAAATTATTAAAAGAACGAGAAGAACAATTAAACAAAGTAAATGGTTTTTTTTTTTTTGGGTGGAGAGGGGCTTTTAACTTGATTTTGACAAATTTTCATCGTTTCTTATCAAATTAAATAAGGATTTAAATATTTGAAAAGACTTCATTCTTGAAAAAAGCTCTTGTTTAGGAACGTACAGGTGTAAGTACAGACGATGATGCGATGAGTGAACTGAAAACTGGTCGATTTTGGACTCGAGAAGAGCGCAAAAAGCAATGGGAACGAGCTAAACAACGCAAATTACGATATCACCAATTAATGGCCCAACGAAGTCAACAACCATCAGATCAGGTAATTTTGACAATTTCGAACATTTGAAGAATGGAAAAAAAATAATCGATTAATTCTATGATATTGACAAATTAAATATAGTTTCTTCTCTTCGATGTATTCCGACTTTATCTATTTGATTTTCGCAGAAACTGCGTACTTCAACTTCAAACTTTCGCATTTTCAGTTAATTGTACAATTATCACGAAAAAAGATGATGCGCCGAAAAGGTAATCCATTGCTGGACAAATTCACCACTATTCAAGAATTTATGGCTCATGCAAATCGTGATATTTCTAGTCGTCCCATTGACGGAATTTTATCCGTTACAACTGTATGAAATTTACGTATAAAAAAAGAAAAAAATTAGTATTTAATTCCTTGATTACATATTTGATTCCACAAGAAACTTCCAAATTCTTTTCCTTTTATGATATGAATCATTATGACTGACAACCAGTAGTTTCAAAATTCCCACATTATTCTGGATTTGTTACAGCGCTCTTTCATAATTATGTGGATTGGATTGATGTATTAAAAAAAGAAAAAGCATTTCATATCCCGCATTTTGATATTAAAATCTATTGAGAAAAGAAATCCATGCACATATATTTACAGACCAAAAAGTAAGAAAAAAAAGTGTACAAATTATGAGGAATTCAATTTGCACAAGTAATTGATGATAAAAAGGCATTGTTTGTACGGCCAGCATAAACAATCTATAAAATCTGTCACCGAATTAAAATTTGAAACTTTCATAGTCTGCAATAATGCATTATTTTATAAATGTAATAAGACTAATTTGTGGCAAAAATGTTCCTATATTCTAAGTCCACGCTATAATGAAAGGTAAAAGTTAGGAGATGGGCAACGAAATTTGATTCTGGTTCTAAAATCAGTACTAAATGTTACTTATTTTATGTTAACTTTAAAAATAATTAATTACATGAAAATCGAGATTTCAAATTTTGAAATTACTACATAAAGGTTAGGATTTTTAAAATTTAATAAGTGGAACATTAACGCAATCTAGTGATTTAACGCTGCGCTTAATAATATCACTTGCAAACTTATAAAATTTTTAAACCCATAACAGCATAAATTCATGGGAAAATAATATGGCGGAAAGAAAGCTTGCAAAAAAGTAACAAAAATTGAATTAAAATTGACGAAATTCCTGAAAAAAGAAAGAAAAACCCGACAACACACAACATGAATGAAATTCCTGAAAACTGTCAGTTCCTGGGTCAACATTTTTACAATGCGGGATTATCATTTTTGCATACCAAAAATGTTGTATCAAAATTACCAACAATATCGGAAAAATTATCATTTTTTATTATATTTCTCAACCATTTCTCCAGTCCCGCATAGCAAAATCCCGTATATATACCCTGTACAAAATCAAAAAATCAAAAAAAAAAAAAAAAAATTAATAGCTAAAAAAAATAAAAAAAAAAAAACATCTCTGATTCTCCAAAAATATGCAGATAAACTAACCCGCATTTATGTACAAATAAGAAATGCGGTAGCATAGCACATATAAGTAAACACTGTATCCAGGAAATGAAATGAAATTCATCGAAAATGATAGAATCAGGTTCCCAGATAAAATTTGAAATTTTAGAATTTTTAAGATATATTCAAAATAGATAATACATTCAAGTGAAATCCATATTGGATTGTTGATGATAATCCATATTGGTTTGTTGATGAGTATTGGCTGTAGCTGTCTGATTATGTTGATTATCCGGCGAGAAGTTGGCATGATCCCATAATATATCCGGTGACAACTGATTATTTAAATTGGTTGATGGTGATGGCCCAGTTCCTGCTGCTGATATCATTGGATCATCCTGTAAATCCAGATTACCAAAATATTTTAGTAAACTAGATGAAAAAACGACACAGCGAAATGTTTAGAAAGGAATAAATATTTTGAGGAAAACTAAAAAAAAAAAAGAATTAAAATCAGATCAGATTCAAACAATTTCGAAACAAAAAAAAAACCTGTAAAATGGAACGCATTGTATTCAAATCGTCCATAATCAGATCTGGAAATCCTTGCTGTTGCGAATTCAATGCTGGTGTGTTTGACTGAGTAAAATTTGTAGAATATGGATTGTCAGTTCCACTGAAACTATTAGTATAAAATATGTCAGCTTAGTGGGATTACGTCATTAATCGTTCATTTGAAAATATACCTCAAAAATGAACCACCGTCTCGACGATTGTTCAGACTGGATACTGGACTACTGATTGAAATGGCAGCTGTTGTATCAGTTAATTGTGATACAAATCCAGTAGAATTCTGAAAGAAAATCCGGGAGTGATGAAAATATACTAACTTTGCTTCTTGCTTTTCTCGCAGTTTTTTTGGATTATTAAATCAATAGAAATAGTAACCTTATAAGATTTTTTTTTCAATAAGTTGTATATAAAATATTTTTAAGATGTAAATTTATTGAAGTAAGATGTTAAGGATATTAATTTTAGTTTAAAAAAATAAACAAAAGAGGAAAGAAACGAACAATACAATTAGACGGTGTATGAGAAGGTGAAGGAGGAATTTCATCGAATGGTTCTTGTTTTATGGATCGTTCATCATTAGAAAATGATGATAATGGTATCGGTGGCAAATTTACCGAAGCTGGTGGTATAGCAATGCCATTTTTTTGCAAATGATTCTCAAGCTCCTATAATTTATGTAAATTTTACAACAATGAAAATATAAATAAAAAGAGATCAATTTTCCAATTAAAAATTTTCTTTTATCGTAAAGTGCATTCGGAATTAATCCTGACAATATAACTGTTTCATCAAATTTCAACTAGCAAAGCTAAAGAATATTTTGGCAAATTTCCTCGATGTATAGTAATATATACAACGAATAAAATAAGCAAGTAGTCTAGAAAACTTCAATAATTATCCAGAGCTAATTCATAAAATTCACCAATCAGATAATTAGTGTACTGATCAAAATTAAGCAAATCAACAAAATTTACTGACTTTAACTCGATCAGCGTACATTCGTGCTGCCTGTTCTAACCTTGCTTGGTACTGCTGTTGCCGCAACATCAATTCACGATCCTTTTGTAGTTGTCGGATATAATCACATGAGGCTTTTAATATAGTTCCTTTATTTAGTTTCAGATCTCTGAAATATAATCAATAATAGCAAATATAGCCAATATTCATTCACAAGTTAAAGCAGTTCGAAATACTCTTTAAAAAAAAAGAAAAAAATCATTTCTATAATTTGGGAAAAAAAATTTGCTGATGGAAGTGAAATCGATTTTAATAACAATGAAAAATTTAGGAAAAGAATCTTTTATAAATTTCAAAATACTTACTCTGATGAGCTTTTGGGAAGCATAAGTCCCAATTCCTTTATACGATCATTAATATTGTAACGCCTTCTTCGCTCAACTGCAACAGTAAAAGTTTATAAAATGATTTAAATTACAATATAAGAAAAACAACAAAGTTATTGTTAGATTATATAAGAAAAACATTCCTTTATCTGTTCTTAAGCATAGAAAATGAATTCAGGCAATGAGATTCTTATAGCTATGATCTAAAAAAAAAAAAAAAAAAAGAAAACTGCTGAGGTATTGTGAAGCCACACTAGTTAAGTTTACAGCAGAGCCATACTTACCATAAATAAGTTATAATTATACTTTCGTACTTTTGATTCCTTCAAATTTCGAGTGTAATATTTGAAGTAATAAACTTACTCATATTATGTATATCCTTTTTCCTCCTTTCACGATAAAAATCTTGATCACTACCAACATCCTGATTAACATTCCGCACCAATGTTTCCATGTCCAAACTACTAGCCGGAGCGCTTGATGATACTATTTGGCGACAATTTGAGCCAGTGATTGATATCGAGCTTATAGGCGATATACTTTGACCCGAGTCAACTAAAACTGATTATCTTTCGTTTGCCATTAAAAAAAAAAAAAAAATGAAAGCAAAAACCTATGAAGTTGAAAATCTGCCGCGAACAAAATAAAAATTTCAACTGATTTCGGGAAGTAGGCATTTTGCATTGAACTCTGAGGAAATTTTTCGGAAAATTCAGTTGATATATATCAAGTTTTGCATAAATCATTAATAAAATTTACAAGAATTATTTGCACCAGGAATTAATCGGCCTTTTGAGACTGTCGTACCACGCAACGTCGACGTCAATGTTGTTAAGCCATCAGTGCAGCCATAAGTTACCGGAAGCTGTAAATGAACTTGTATTTTATTGATATTGCAAACTACTACTTGAATTGGAAAAAAAGAGGAATGATGAAATTTGATAAATTCAACCATTTTATATATTATTAATTTAAAAATTAAGAAGACGAAAAATCATTTTTACGATCCGGATCATGGAAAACAATTTTATCAGTTTTTTTCTTTTTCCTTCCCTATTTCTTTTCATTTCTTTCTTTTTTTTATTTTATTTTATTTTTTCTTTTTAATCAACAGTCTATGGGAATTTATAAAACGAACCGCCTGGGCTTTGGTAGCGCCCAGTTCTCGTAGCGCCATTTGATCGCCTTCTAATGATAATAAAGTTTTACCGGTTATGTAATCATCCAGCTTAAAAAAAAAAAATATTTTCAAAAGTATGATAAATAAACTGATTAAAACATGTATGATTAATTGAAAAAGAAAAGGAAAAAGGAAAGAAAAAAAAGTATATAAATGAAAAAATCATTAAAAAAAAGAAGGATAATTGAGGCTAATAATACTTTCATAAAAACTAGTCTAGTGTTTATATCTTTCATACAACTTGAGATTGATGTCGACTGGAACGTCAATAATAAAAAGATAATTAATCAGATATTAAAAAGGGAAAAAGAGAAATGATGGGAAAAAAAGTAAAAAAAAAATTAAAAAGATTAAGATGAAAAAAAAAAAAGGAAAGGTAAATGGATAAAGATCTAAAATTGATAACGAAAATATATGAAGTACATTCGAGATTTATTGATTCATTTATTAAATGTACGTAAGAAAATCATAAACAAGTTGAAAATTATAGTACTGGCTGGCAATGATAATACTGATACTAGCAATGATTATATTGATAATAATAGAAAAAATGGCATAAAAATATTATGACATACATTCATATATATAAATATAAATATAAATATATATATATATTTATATATATATATAAAGTAATATGCCACAAATATTAATATATTGATTTTGATGGAAATA